>JAQQSK010005398.1:0-14925 GCA_028658325.1 Potorous gilbertii
GGATTAAATACGATAAAACATAACATTACATATTAAAATGAAATCAATATTTGACCCATAGGGATTCTTATGTGTAATTTAGTGGCCTTGGTCTCTCGTTTGAGTGACATGCCACTGGGCTAGAGAATAGAGTCAGCCTTAGAATCAGAAATGTCTGGGATTAAGAATTGCTTTTGAAATGTCCTGAGTGATGCTGGGGAAGTCATTGGACTGTTCAAGGCCCCAGCCAATTTCCAAAGACTCAGAATTGCAGAATAGTTATTGAACTGTATCAGGAGAGGTGATTTTCTGAATAGGGAATGAAAAAACAGATCCATACAAAAAAAGTGAAGAAGGCGTTTTGCTATTCCCAGGGTATATAGAAATGAAAAGGCAATCTATACCCTCTAGGGCTTAACATTTGTGGTTTGGGGGAAGGGGAAGTACACAATATAGCTGTTACAAAATTATGTAAATTAATGGGGGCAGCCTTTAGCATTTGGGGAGATTAGAATTCACATAGGAAGTGGCATTTGATCTGATAATTGATTAAAATGAAATGATATAACATCAGAACTACCTAGGGAGGAGAACAGAGTTTGATATCAGAGAACTGGGGTTTGAATTGATCTGTCATATACATCTCTGTGGACTTGGACAAATCACTGACTCTTTCTATGTCTCAGTTTCCTTATCTGTAAAATGAAGAGGTTGGACTTAGGTGGCCTCTGAAATCCTTTTCAGCTCTGAATCCGTGAGTCTATGATTCTATGAAATGGCTCAAGGTACCTTGGAGAGAGATACCTACAGAGAAAGGGTATAAGCTACAAGACGAAAAATAAATTGGCTTGACCACAAAGACAAAGTAGATAGAGTGGGCTGAAGCTCAAGGGAAAAACTTGATTACATCAAGGAATTATTTTTTTTCCAAA
Organism: Potorous gilbertii; assembly: GCA_028658325.1. Classification (NCBI taxonomy): domain Eukaryota; kingdom Metazoa; phylum Chordata; class Mammalia; order Diprotodontia; family Potoroidae; genus Potorous; species Potorous gilbertii. The sequence continues at coordinate 912 of JAQQSK010005398.1, forward strand.
GGAAAATTTCCAAAGGAAATATTTAAGGGATGCTGGAAGCCCTATAGAAATAAATCCCAGCCAGCCTGAAGACAATCTTACTGGAGATACTGTTGGGAATAATCTTTCTTGAAATGGGAATGACTTTGGTGAGTGAGTAGCTACTTTCATAGTTATTAGCCCCAGTGGAGAATCTATTCACAGAAACTCTGAGGAAAGTAAATGGGAGGAAACAACAACAAAGATATCATTCATGCAAGTCACCAAGTAGAATTGTTTCTTCCTTGCCTGTTACACAAACTATATGGTTGAAGAAATGAGTAAAAACTCAAGTTTGAGGTAACCCTGAACTAAGAAGCCTCACATAGTAGATGGAAAGGCTGGATTTGGAGGCAGGAAGATCTGTATTCAAATCCTGATAATTTCTGTACAGGCAAGTCAACTCTCATAAACTCTCTGAGGATCAGTTTTCCCATCTTTAAAATGGGGAGAGCATGGTAAGCCTCTGGCAGTACAAAAAATATTCACCGTGATCAGTCTTCTAATCTCAACTCTGCCATTATGATTTAATATGGACCCAGCTGTAAAATGAAAAGATTAGAGAATCTCTAAAGTCTTTTCCCCAAGCCAAAATGATGGAGTAAAAGCACAAACTTTCTAGTGCACTGACCCCAAGCCCAGTCAAATACCTGTAAAAAAAAGTCTCTAAACAAATTATGGAGCTGCAGAATCCACAGGCCAGGAAAGTGTCTATCATGCCATGAAGGGGGCAGGGAGAAGTCCAGCACGGGCCACACAGGCACAAACAAAATCTGAGACGGCCTTGGGGAGACTGAATCTCTCACACCTGTGGCAGTTTCCAGACTTCAGGACCGCAAAACACTGAGGACAAATTCTAAGGTCAGTGTGGAATAGTGGAGTGATCCAGTCCCAGCCCCAGGACAGCAGACGTGAAGGCAGCAGAAGAACCCGCAGCAGCCACAGCAGCCTGGACAGAGACAGAGACTGTCTCACAGTCACACAGATTGTGGAGGAATCAAATGACTGACAGTATATCCTCCCATCCCCACTGGAAGCAGAAATCTGCCTTGACAAAGAGCTCAAAAGTCAAGTAAATGATGGGAAATGAGCAACAACCGAAAAAAGAATCAGACTATAGAATCTTACTTTGGTGACAAGGAAGACCAAAACATGCAAAGAGAATACAACAAAGTCAAAACTCCTCTACCCAAAACCTCCAAGAAAAATGTGATTTAGTCTCAGGTCATGGAAGAGCTCAAAATGTCAAGACTAGTACCCTCCAAAATGATCTTCCTTAGGCCTTTCCTAAAGATTCATTTACAATGACCATTTGAAGAGATGACTTTTGGTGGGGGGATAGCTTAGAGGGAAATAATTGAAAACCTACAGCTTAAAAAAGCTAGAGACTTCATAGGATAATAAATTTATGGGGCAGTTACAGGGTGTAATAGATAGAGTACTGGATCTGGAGTCAAGAGACCCAAGTTCAAATTTGATCTTGGACACATTAGTTGGGTAAACCTGGGAAAATCATTTAACAGCTCTTTGCCTCAGTGTCTTCATCTATAAAATGGAAATAATAGAAGTACCTACCTCCTGCTTCATAAAACTTAAAAGTGTTCTTTGGATGAACTAAATTCCAAGGTCCTTAAGGAAATGGAAGATGCAGTCACTGTCAGAGAACTTTGAAAGCTCATTGAGAACAGGAGACGGGCTATAAGACTAGAGTAGGGCAAATGTGCTGATTTAAAAAAGAAGTATGGGGTGGGGGGAGAAGTTTGCAAACTATGGATGAGTATACATTCCAAAATGTATAATAAAAAGTGTGGTGTTTAGGAAAGTTCGGATCTTTAGAAAAAAACCTTGAAGTGTTACATAAATGTTAGATGTTATTATTAGTTAGAGCTGGAAGGGACTACATACAAACCCAACTCCTGCATAAAAGACTTACAAGTACTAGATTACAGATTTCTATAATTTCAATGAAGGTCTTTGCAGGAACTAGTTCAATGGGACAGAACTCGGTTTCATAAAGATAACACATCAGGAACCAGAGATGTTCCTGGGGAGATAGCGTGCTCTATCTAGTGTTTGTTTTTAACAGTTCTTACTTTGAGAAAGATTGACTAAAGCAGATGCCGATTCACCCTCTACATCCCAGGGAAGTATAGCAATGAGTCACCTTACCTTGTGCTAAGAATAGGGGGCTGGGCCCATTGATCCAGAGCTGGGTGAGCCCAGAAGTGAATGAAAAGCCAAGCCAGACAATTATACCACTGGGGAAGGAGGCCCGGCCAAGAGGTAACTCTGGAGAGAAGCTGAGACTGGCCTAGAATTTAGAATATCAAGGGACTCCAGCAGAATAAAAACAACTTTATCAATCTCTCTCCTTCTGAAACCAAAAAATACATGTAGCTCCCAGCATGTGTGGGAGAAAAAGTGAAATTGTCAGCTGAGGTGACTAATCCCCACCAATTCTAAGAAATGACACAGCAGTTACAAACTCAAGGGGTGATCGCTGGGGGCCCATTTATGTGGTGGCCTGTTCTCAGAGGGCAATGGGAATAACTCTACTTAAGTATCATTTGACATGATGATCACTTTGTTTTCAAGTACTCATAAGAGGAGAGGCCAATGGGGAGGAGAGGTTAGGGAGCGGTCTTTGGAGTCAAGAAGACCTGGGTTCACATTCTGCCTCTGCCAGGCTGGCTGGGTGAACCCAGGCAAGACTTTACTTGTCAGAGTCCCAGGCAACTTTAAGAAAAATCACCAAAAAGTTGCCTTTTTGAATTGTTTGAAGGAGTTCCTTACTTCCCTGAGAAAGCAAGCCTGAGGCAAAAAAAACCCCACAAAACAAACAACAACAAAAAACCAATCCAGAAACCAAAAGATAATCCATCTGATCCAGTCCATTTTATAGAGAAGGAAACTAAGGTTCAGGAAGAATAAACTGCTTGCTTGAAGGCACAGGCGTAGCCATTGTACAATGGTCACAGGCGAAGGGGAAACCTTGGGAGAAAGAGCAACTCATTTAGCATCTCAGTCTCCTATTCTGCTAAATGAGAATGAGCCAGATCATTGTGCTTTTATAAGTGGCTTTGCCATTTATTAGCTATATGACCCTGTGTGAGCTTTCAGTCCATTAGCCTCAATTCCCTCATCTGCAAAATAAAGGAATTATGTGAAATTATCTTTGGACCTTTAATTCTACAGTCCCAATATGATGACAGAAAAACGTATCTAATGATTGCTCATGTTGGTCTGCTTAAGATTTCTTTGAGAAAGTCAGATGTTTCTTCATATAAACTTGACTTCCTTTTATCTGCTGAGGAATGGGATTGGTAATTCTGACTTTCTGGACATTACGGGACTCTGCCTCCCCCCCAAGTAACTACCTTGCTTTTCAACTCCTGTCATTCTTAATTACAATGTAAGCAACTTGAGGGCAGGGATTTTTTCCTTACATTGCTATCCTCAGCTCTTAGCAGCACATAGGTATTAGGTATTACCTCTTAAGTATATCCCTGGCACACAGTAAGGGCTGAATAAATGTGTTGACTATGGTAAAGCCATCAATGCTGAGAACTTGGTTAATGATGGGGAGGGATTGCTATCCTAGGTCCCCAGGGAATTAAATCCAATAGTTTTTTTCCTAGTTCTCATCATTCTTGACATTTCGGATCTCTGCATCCGACTTTAGTGAGCACTCCTCCTTTTGGATACTTTATACTCCCTGATCAGTTATGGTTCTCTGGGCCTTCATTTTCTCAGTCTGTAAAATGATGGGACTGGATTTCATAATTAAATGAAGATAGATAGCAAAAATAATATAGTGCTTTAAGATTTACAAGGAGCTTTACAGATCTTATCTTAATTGCTCCTCATGACAACCCTGTTGCTAGGCGCTATTTTTATCTCCATTTTACAGATAAGGAAACTGAGGCAGGCACAGGTTATGTGATTGACCAAGGTCACACAGCTAGCAAAGCATCTGAGGGATGATTTGCTCTCCAGGGCTGATGCTCCAGCTTCTGGGACACCCACCTGATCAAATGATCCAATTTCATGTCATATTTATCTCATCTCTCTACTTCAACCACCAAAATTCGGGCCCTCATTAAGGCTCTCCTAGACTATTATATTAGCCTCTTCACTGATCTCTCAAATCCATCCTCACAAATTGACCAAATTAATATTCCAGAAGCACAGATCAGATTGTCATTCCCCCAGTCAAGAAATTACGATTGTTCCCGACTATTTGTAGGATAAATACAGGCTCCTCTGTGTGGGATATAAAGTCCTTTAAAATTTGGCTTCAACCTCTCTTTTCACATTCCAGACAAAGTGGACTGCTTCCTGCGGCCCATCTCTAAGCCTCTGTATAAACTGTCATTCTTGCCTGGAATGCTCTCCCGCCTCTGGGGAGCTGACCCCTAAACAAATATAAGTCAATACCCTCAAAAGTGACCTGGCACACAGTAGGTACTTAATTAATATTTATTGACTTGACTCAAGGAGCATAAAAATTAAAATTTACTTACTTGACTCAAGGAGCATAAAAAAGGAAAAAGAAATATTTATGTGTGTGCACATGTATGTGCACATGTGTGTATATGTGTGTACAAAATAAATCCAAAGGAATTTTGAAGGAAACTTTCAAAATGGGAAATTTTTAAAAGTGCTTTAGCTGAGTTTTTTAGACCTTAGGGGGTCTAGGAAGCAAAGGTGAGTAGGGAACCAAATGACCTGACACATAGTAAGCTCTTAATACATACTCATAAAACTGAATTGAACTGAACACTACCAATCAATCAGCAAACCTTATTAATGCGTTTTTCTATGCTAGGTACTGTAGGATAAATGGTTCTCCAAGTTGAATCATTCCTATCAAAACATTGTGTTATAATGGAAAGAATAATGTCTCTGGAGTTAGGGTTCTGGGTTCAAATCCCATTTCTGACACTAATTGTGTGACCATAAGCAAGGTACAAGCTCCCTGGTCCTCAGGCTCTCATCTGCAAAATGGAGTAGAATTGATGACCTCAGATAATCCTTTCACGGCTAAGATTGACCCATGGATATGAGGCTAGACTTTGAGAAACAGAAAGGACCAGAAGAGATGATCTAGCTTAACCTTTACAGATGAAGGAATCACCACACAGAGAAGAGAGGGGGCTTACGTTGGCCAACAAGGTCCAACATCATGATTAGACACAGGAGGGATGGGAGCTAGCCCAGCTCCCCTCCAGTCAGATCTTGCATAGAGTCAGACCCAGTTTCTTGGTGTGAAAGGAGCTGAAGAGGTGAGGGCCTTGTTCTCCACATGCAGACTGGGCCTAACTGAGCCCTGCTCAAACCATGGCATAGTTGGAAACAAAACTGTAATTAGTACAATGATATTTGAAGCTGTAGCAATGAACAAGTACGGGGGTGCTTTTTTCCAATAGACTCACAAGGAGAATACACCTGTGAGACAGCCCTCAAAAGACAAAATTAAACACAGTTGTTAGAAACCTGACAGATGAGCAGGCGGCATGTAAGGAGAACGATAGCACGTTCTTTCACCATCCGAGGATGTGACTAACAGCTCCAACTCATGTTTTCTAACTGTGTCATTCATACAATGCTGGCCCTTGGGAGTCAGGAGCAATCTTGGTGCCCAGCCAGTCCACTGCTTATTCAAGAGTTAGTGCCCTCCCCATGAAGGGTCATCTAATGTCCCTTTGAAGACCACTAATGCCTGAAGAACCCACCATCTCCCAGGAAGAAAGGAAACAAAGCCTACCATGTACCAGGCACTGTGTGAAGTGCTTTACAAAAATGACCTTGATTACAACCACCATGAGAGGTAGGTGCTACTAACATCTCCATTTGACAGATGAGGAAACTGAGGCAAGCAGAGGTTGAGTGACTTGCCCAAGGTCATACAGCTAAATAAATGTCTTTGCAATGTTGAACTCAGGTCTTCCTGACTTCAAGCCCAGTGCTTTGTGAACTCTGGCATCCATCAGCTATCAAAGTGGAATGACTGCAATTGTACAGTGGAAAGAATAGTGCCACCGGAATCCAAGGACATGAGCTCATATCCCACCTCTGATGCTTACAAAGACTCAGTCTGATCATCTGTAAAATAAGGGAATTGAACTAGATGATTGCTAAGGTCCTTCTAACTCTAGATCTCCGACTAAAATCCCACCTCCTACAGGAAGCCATCCCCAGCCCTCTTAATTCTGGTACCTTCCCTTCATTACTAATTTCCTATCCAGCATATAGCTTGCTTTGTCCATATTTGTTTACATGTAGTCTTCCCCGTTAGAGTGTAAGTTCCTCGAAGCAAGGATTGTCTTTTACCTCCTTTTGTACCTCTAGTGCTTAGCACAGAGATTGATATCTCATCAAATCATTTCAGATTCTTCCACCTGGATCTGGGATTGAGCATCTTCCCCTCCCCCCTTTCAGCCACTATTTATGTGTAATCTTCCTCCATTAGAATGTACAGTCATTGAAGGCAGGAACTATCTTTCTTTTCTCTTATTTGGGTATGCCCAGAGACAGTGATGTGGTGCCACAGTGCATGGAGCCAGGGCTTGGAGTCAGGAAGACTTGACCTCAAATCCTCCTTCAAACACTACCTTGATATGACCCTGAGCAAGTCACTTAACCTCATTTACCTCAGTTTTCTCATCTGTAAAATGAGCTGGAAAAGGAAATGACAATCCACTTTGGTGTCTTTACCAAGAAAACCAAGAGTTGGACATGACTGAAAACGAATGAACAACAAGAGCTTAGTGATGAGCCTTTAACTTAGTAAGCACCTAAAAAATGCCAGTTGATTGACTAACAAATCTATGATCCCAGGATCTTTATCTCTTCTCACAGCTTTCACTCACTCTTCCTGGTGCTGCACCCTTGGGAAAGACAGAACAAATCGATTCCTTCTCCTATATGACAGATTTTTCAAAGCATGAAGACAGCATACAACTCTGCCCCACCCCCAAGTATTTTTTTTTCTTCAGGCAAAACATATTGTGTCATTTAAACAAGTCTTCGTATGGCATAATCTCCAAGTTCTTCCCCATGCTGATCACTCTCTTCTCCAGAAATTCACTAATCAATGAATGTCCTTCCTAAAAGTTTGTGCCCAGAAATGAACAAAGCATTCCAGATGAGATTTATATCTATTTAAGTAAAATCCCTTAGTCATTCTGACTATTAAGGGAAGACTACATTGCTTTTTGGTTAATAATCGCTTACAATCTGAGACAAGGCAAGATGTCGGCAGTCATCACCTTTATCGGCTTCAGGAGGCTTAGACAGAATAGAATTTGCTTCTTGGCTGGATCTGGCCCTCAAGAAAAGAAAGCAACAAAGTGAGGGCTGAGAAACCAAGATGACTGGTTTGGATTACTTCTTAACACCTCATTTGTGACTTTGAGAAACCTGCATTTCTACTATGATATTTGAAAACTCACACACACACACATACACACACACACACCATTCATAGCATCTGTCAAAATAGAATTACCAATGTAAAAAAATTGTCATGTCTATTTATTTTCATCACACCAAACTCTCTATTCAAACCTGCCAGTAAATACTTTATTTTAAGAAAAGAAACATCCTATAGTCAAGATGTGTTTGGTTATGGTGGCACGGGAGAAAAGGTGTCAAATTTGGAAGGAGATGATCTGGGTTTGAATTCAGTCTCAGTGATTTAATACCTGTGTGAATTTGAATGTCACAACCTCTCCGATGATCTCTGAGTTCCTCATCGATAAAATGAGGGAACTGCACTAGACAAGCTTTAAGGTCCCTTCTCATTCTAAATCTATGACCTGATTGCTGAATCCTACAAGATTTCAGGATAGAATCAAATAGTAAAGCATTTACTGAGCACTTACTGTGTAAAACTCTAAACGGGATAAACGATATCCATTAGAAAATCATTTATTAAGTACCCACTATATGCGATATGTCTGGTTCCAGGAACACAAAGATAAAAACCAGGCAGCCCCTTCGACTCCTACATCTGACTAGGAAGCCTCATTCTACAGAGCTGATGTGGATAATTACAGCAAAAATAAGCATTGTTATGGTGAGAATAAAGACTTATCTAGCACTCTAAGGCGTGTGAAATAGTTTGCATGTTATCTCATTGATCTTCACAAAACTTTGACTATGTTCATTTGTCAGACGAGGATATTGAGGCTGAGAATTTTGTTCAGTCACACAGCTTTAAGTATGGAAAACAGTATTGGAACCCTTATCTTCCAGTTCAAGTTTAGTAAGGAGAGACGCAGGTAGCATAAGACCCTGTTGATGCCTTGAAGTACCTTAGAACCTTAGAAGGTGTGTGTGTGTGTGTGTGTGTGTACATCTCTGTCTATCTCTCTCTGTCTCTGTCTCCCTATATCTCTGTCTCTCTGTCTCTGTGTGTCTCTCTCATTAACTCTCTCTAGATGACTCCCAGATCCACACCCCAATCCCTGGCTACTGTTCTAACATCCAGGCCCCCATCTATAGCCCCATATAGAGGTGATGTCTCTGTCTGGGCTTCACACCCCCACTTCCCATGCAGTCGGTCTAACACCAATACAAAACAGCAGAAACAGAATGAAGTCAAAAGGTTGAGGTCCCAATGTGACCCTGAGTAAGCCTTCTCCCACTCAGAACTGCAGTTTCTTCATCAATAAAATGAAGGAGTAGGAGTGAACAACCTTAAAGTCTCCTGCTAGCTCTACATCTGCAATCTGGTTCTCTAGGACATATAAATGAACAGTAGGAATTGTATTATCATAAATACAGCTAAGTGGGTCAATGAATAGAACCCTAAACTAAGAATCAGGGAAATGAGTTCAAATCCAACTTCAGACACGTAATAGCTGGGTGACCCTGGAGAAATCATTTAAATTCTGCCTGCCTAAGTTTTCCCATCTATAAAATGAGGGTGATAACACTAACAGCAGCGACTTCCAAGATTGTTGTGAGAACAAAATCAGATAGTACTTGTGAAGTGCTTTGCAAACCTTAAATGCTCTATATGCATACTGTTATTGATTGTTAATTAAGGAAATACTTTAATTAATTCATTAATAGTATCATCTTCCCAATGATGCCCCAAAAACATTAGCAGAGAGCATTTTGGGGGAGTCTGGAATAAGTTCTAAATGGTAGGTGGGAGAGTTTATTCTGAAAGCAAAATGAGAGACAATGGATCTGTTGTTTCTTTCCTCTAAGGTGTATCTTTCTCTCTTGTGTAGGAAGAATCTATGATGGGTAAGGGACTGGACTTCAGGACAAGCTCAGTTGAAATCTGGCCTTGAGTAAGTTTCTTACCCTCACCATATTTCATGTTTACAACTATGATCCTATGACCTGCAGATGCTGCTCTTTATAGGGGTTTTAAGAACCCCTAAATACAGAAACTGACAAATAGGGGACTGAAGCAAACCTCTCAGTGGGGAATGTGATCCATCCCTGATACAGGAAGTCAGCCTCTGGTGACTGCCGCCACTAATTCAGTGATGCAACAGGCTGTCATTTCAGAAATAATATTGGGGGCAGGTCCCAGCCCAGTGGTGCTGAAGTACAACATGTTTGCTTTATTGTCTTATTTTATTTTTAATTTCAGGCTACCTAAAGTCTCTGGTGGCTTTAAATCAAGATCTTATTACATTCTTGTTTATCTCATCAGAAACAGAGCACTGGGAACTGGAATCCATCACTACTCTCCAGCCAACCCTTGGATGAGGTCCATGCTTGGGTGGAATGTGCTGGTAAGGTTATTTTAGCTTGTTAATTAGAGATGAAGAAAATGGCCATATGGAAGCACCGGGTATAGGCAAGGAAAACCATCTTCTAGAAATCCATACCTAGGAGGCAACACGCTTTCCCTCTCAAGAAAACAAATGGCTGCCATGGATTTGGCTGGCCACCAGATTCGAGATGGCATGTTTCATTAATGTCATTAATAAACAAATAATAAGCATACTGGGAGGCAGTATGGTACATTGGGTAGCTGAGAGAGGGCTACTCTCCAAGCCAAAAAAGACCTGGGTTCAGGTCATGCCTCTGACAAATATAATCTGATTCATACCCAACTGCTAATGTTCCCCCTCAAAATGAGTCTACATGGGTATATTCAGTGTCAGAGCCATAGCAGGCCCCCAGTAAAGGCTTACGTGATTATTTTGTTCATATTTATTTGGTCTAAGCAGGTTCCCCACCCCTGTCTAAGGGGTTCTTCACCTCTTGTTTTATGGACCACTTTTGCAGCCATATGGATCCCTTTTCAGGATGGTGTTTTTAAATACATAAAACAAAATACATTGCATCACAAAGGACACCAATTATGTTGAAATAAAGATAGTTTTTTTTCAGGTCCAAATTCAAAGTACCTCTGAAATCTATCCATGAACTCCCTCTGTGGTCTAGCATCGGCATGGTTTAGTAGAGAAACAGTCAGCCTCCAAGTCCACAAGACCTGGATTCCAGTTCTGCCTCTGACTCATGCCACCCATATGACCTGGGCAGGTCATATAACTTCTCCATGCTCCCAGTCACTTTCTAAGACATTAAGTTGCAGGGAAGGTGCTGCCTGTATTGAGAGAGAAAGTTTCCTCTTCCAAGAGTTCTCTGTACCAGTGAAATCATATGTCCTGTCCTTTATTTGGTCTATACTTTTTATATTTATATATTTATCATATATTTATTATTATATTTCATATGTAGACCTACACATACATACATCTATCCATATACATACGTATTTATCCATTTACCTGTATGTGTGTATATGTGTGTGTGTGTCAGAATATTGTTTTCCCCAGTAAAATGTGAACTCCTTAAATGAAAAATTGTTTTCTTTGTGACTGGCATAATTCCTGATGGGAAAGGGAAGAGAATAAACATTTATAAAACCATTTCCATGTGCAAGGCATTGTGCTATGTACCTTTATGAATACTCTATCTTTTGATCCTTACAAGCACCTTGGAAGGCAGGTGTGCTGTTATCCCCATTTTATAGTTGAGGAAACTGAGGCACAGGTTAAGTGAATTGCCCGTCACACATTTAGTAAGTGTCTGAAGCTAGATTTGAACTCAGGTTTTCCTGACTCCAGACCCAGTGCTGTATCCACTGTGCCACCTCATAATAGGTACATAATATATTCTTTAAAAATGATTTTTGAATGACTAGTCTACCTGCATTGGTGGAGAGAGTTCCCTTCACTGGTAAAATTACAAGTGCAGATCCAAAATCTAAATTGAAAATAAAAAGATAACAGGGAACACCATAGACAAGGGCCTGCCAGCCACATCCATGCTCCTGTTCTAAAAAAAAACCCAACAGTTTAACATCCAATAATTTGTGTAACAGTCTCACCCCCAGCCAAACCGAATGCCTCGGCACAGAAAGAGATTTCCAAGCCTCAAATTCGCTGCATCATCCAACGTTCCCAAAATCTCAGTGAGTGTCAGGTAAGCCTAGCCAATTTCCTTCCACATGAGTCTTCAATCTGACAACTCCAAATTGTTGTTTTAGGCTTCTTCTCTTCCAGATCCATGGAGCAGGCTTAGAATCAGTAGGGACAAGATACCAGATGCTCCAAAACAAAAACACTAATGGCACTTGTCCCCAGTTCTGGGAGCCTTTAAACTCATATTTGTACGTAGGCCTATCCAGGAATGTTTCCAAATCCTAAGCCTGAAGCATTCCAGTGGTCTCTCTATAGATTATGACAGAGAATCAGGACATCCTGGAGAATTAGGGTTAAGAATCCCAGGTCATCTGAGCTGAGAGTGAATGGGCCAACCATCCACAGATGGGGGAGCTGCATTTCCATGAAGGAGGATCCTCAAAGCCTAGCAGGAAAAATATCTGGTGGTTTTTAATCCAATGTCTAAGCCCACGTTAAAATTAAGGATTTGTCTTCATCTCATAGTCATCTTCTTGCCTGTTTTACCTTTTTCTTTCTACATGTGCCTATAATGTTAATATCCCATTACTCAGTTTTTTTTTAATTCTTGTTTTATTTCATCTTTCTCAGTTCCTCATTCTTTTCTAGCCCTTATAGTTTAGGCTTGAGACCACATGTGGAGTTTAGGTTCTTGGGTGCAGCCTTTTGACTGAGTCCGAGTTTTACAGAATAAATTGTTCTGTGAAATTTGGATTAAGTCAAAGGGCCACACTTGAGGACCTAAGAGGACCACATGTGTCCTCAAGGCTGCAGGTTCCCCACTCCTGGTTTATCCTTTCCAGATTCAATTCAATCAGCATCAATCAATAAGCATTTATTATTTGTTGTAGAGGATAGAACATGGAGTCCGGAAGAAAGAAGAATTATCTTCCTGAATTCAAATTTGGCCTTGGACAACACTTACTAGCTGTGTGACCCTTGGTAAGTCACTTCACTCTGTTTGACTCAGTTTCCTCATCTGCAAAATGAGCTGGAAAAGAAAATAGTCAACCACTTCTATATCTTTGCCAAGAAAATCCTAAATGGGGTCATGAAGAGTCAGACACGACTGAAGCAGCTGAACAGTAACAATGAACAATGAACAATGAACAATGGTTCAGGCACAGTGCTAGGCACTATGAAGCCATATGACAAAAATCGAATAATGGTTACATTCTGTTTGGGGGAGATCCCCTAAGTGTCTCTGATATTCTCATATCTTCTTTGCTTGTTGCTATCTGTTAGATAATCCTCTGTCTTTGGGTTTTTCAAGAACTGAACATGATAGGCCCCTGGAAAGCTGTATTATCCCCTCCCCATATTTCTGAATTTTTTTTTTAATGGTCCAACTGCAAGCATGCACTAGTCAAGAATGACGTTAATGGTTCTATTTGATGATGAATGGGAGAGATAGATCATGTTTTCAGAACTTGAAAGGCATCTTAGAAGCCATCTGGCCCAGCTTCCTCATGTTTGAGGTGAAAAAATTGAGCTCCGTACACAGGGTTGCTGGGAGATGTAAAGCACTTTGCTGTGCCTTAAAGCAACACGTAAGTGCCAGTTATGATTAATTATGAGCCTACGGTCTCCAGGCCTTCTAATTCACAGCACTTCTGCTGAGCTCCAGCAATGTTTATAGAGGTTGGGCTGGGCTGGGCACTGTGTAATGAGGTGGGGGAGGGGATGATGTATGCCCCTACTTTTAAATTTAATCTGTATCATTAATACTTTTATAGTCAACAAAACAATAAATTAAGCCCCAGTTTTTCTGAGGTGTAGCACTGAAAATTTAACAACCAAGCTGATTGTTTTTTAAAATAATAGTAATAAATTATATAATACATAATATAATTATATTATATAATTAATTAATATAATTATATAACAATCAATAAATAATATTTTTCCAATTACATGTAAAAATATTTTTAACATTTATTTTTTGAGTTCCAAATTTTCTACCTCCCTCCCTTACTTCCCTCTTCCCTGGGACAGGAAGCAATTTGAAATAGGTTATACACGTACAATCATTCAGACATATTGTTAAACTGATCATTAATCACTTTAGCCAGGAAAATTTTACTCTCCAACTGGAGTTGGTTCCAGAAGAAGCTCTGCTCATGCAAGCCATGACTTGTTCAAGGCCTCTTGGGGTTTAAGAAAGCATCTGAGGCAGCATTTGAACCCAAAACCTCTGCCTTTGGAAGTGGAAATTGGAAGCTTAGAAATCATTCAGCCTCCTCCCTTTTCACATGAGGAATGAGGCCCAGTACAGTTAAGGAGCATATTTTCAAAGTCATATGTCTAGACAGCAATTAAGTCTGGATTCAAACCCAGATTTTGTGCTTATAACATCATACATTTAGGGCTACTTCACTACCTCACCCTTCCTATCTGTGTTCTGTGTCTAAAAAAAGGATAACTTTCAGGATGGGGGAGGATATGTTTGAAAATGAAAGTGATATGAATACAAATCTATCAAGTAAAACTTTTTAAAAATGTGAATTATAAGATTTCCTCTGCCCCTGCAAGAGCTGGAGCTACCCAGATGATTC
>JAQQSK010005399.1:0-14925 GCA_028658325.1 Potorous gilbertii
TGATTATAGTTTCACTTTGGCTAAGGAACATCTTTTAGGTAAGTCTTAAGTGGCTTACATGTCTTTCTATACGTGTTCTAGTTCCTGATCAAATGGCAATCATAAAATCAAATTTACCATTAAAACCTTGACTTTTCCATCAATGTCAAATTTTATCAGAGGTTACCTTCCTCTTGGAAAGTTAGACTGAAATTTTTTCTCCAAACTAAAGATGTCGATAAATATTTTCAATGCATCAATAAATGTAAAATGGCCCTTGGTTCTCTAATTTCTCATCTCTTCCACTTCTGCAGACAGTGGAGATAGAAAAGGGGGCATACACCTTTAAGTAATACACAATTCTTCAACTGTCAACCATTTAAAGGCAACAGAAATTATAATATCATGGGATGATGTCCTATCTCCCATCTCTGTGCTTTTGTAAGCCTGGAATACCCTCTGTCTCCTCCCTTCTGCCTTTTAGAATCCCTAGCTTCCTTTACAATGGAGCTTGAAAGCCATCTCATACAAGAAGCCTTCCCAAATCCTTCCAGCTGCTAGTGTTCCATCTCCTGAAATTACTTTGTATATATTTTTAATATGCTTCTGTGTATACATGTTGTATCCCTCACTAGAATGAGTGTCCTGAAGAATGACCTATTTCATTTTTCTCAATATCTTCAGCCTCTAGCACAGTGATTGACACACATTCAAAGAGACATTATTAAAAATTTGTTTAATAAATAAGACAACTGATCATTTTATCTTAAAAATTCAAAATGAGAATGAGCAAACAATGCCATTATGATAACTTCAGTTTTTTTTGTTTCAAAATGTTGCTGAAGGTTAAGAAGTAGAATAATTCTATGAAGAATTTTGCAAAAGTCTTAAGTCAATATATATCTGTGAAGATGTGTTGTGAATTGTGGTTTGACACAGGTCTTATACCCGTATTTTATGAATGTCTTCCACGTAGCAAGGACTGGAAGACACTGGATGTAATGGCATTGAACATGAAACTGACTATTTAAGGCAGGAGACAATAAGTAATTCACATGGTAACTATTTCAAAATCTGCTACTTACAGTTAGAGCAAAAGTCAAAACAGAAACCAATTTTGAAGGAAAGATGGAGATAAGAAAAGAATGGATGCAGTACCAGTCAATCCTATTCAATCTTCTTAAATAAGCACTTGACATTTAAAAATGGGGAAATGATAAAAACCAAAGCAATTAATTTTATTTCCATTTAATAAAAAGATAAATTTCTTTAAAAAAAATAAAATGACTGGTATAACAAGGAGGATACAATCCACCTAGAATCCCCTTTGGTCTCCTATCCAAGCAAAAAGAGAGATGCCTCTCATGGAACATCAGTATCCTGATATTTTAAAATATACCTAAAACAGATATCAGGGAAATATACAATATCTTTATATAAATGACTCCCATTTTATTAAAGCATGGAAGTATAAGCACGTCTACTTGATAAAAGAACTTTCTAGATGTGAGTCCTTCATAATGTTGCAACTCTTCTATGAGGGAATTCTCAAATACTCTGAACTGATTTTATATAAATTTTAAGTTTGGCTGAAACGCTATTAAAATTAGACTTTTTATTTCAATTCTCTAGAAAGCCTAAGTTTTAAAATGTGACACAGACGCAAATTTAACTTCAAAGTTCAAGACCTAAATTATGACTTCTTTTGTGCTGCACTCAGCTAAGTCTCAGGAGAAAAGCACACAGAAATAATGTCACATTTCAGTTTGGAAATTTTTAAGGATTATAAATAATTTTTCACCACTTGAGAAACTACTCCACTTTTAGTTTCTGTGGCACATTTCCCCAGAGACCTCCTTTGGTGCAGAAGTATATTGATTGCCGCCACCAGACTATCATAAACATATATCTTTTACTTTTGTGCAAATGAGTATGGGGAAGAATGGTTCTTCTACCTTTAGAACACATGGATGGTTTTCTCCAAAGTTGTGCCAAAAAACGGTTCTTTCTCAACAAGACTGTCCCACATCAATTGAGAGACAAAGCAAAATGCTTTCCAATTGTTTAGCAGCATATGTAGATATCATACCATAAGAATTTATGTATCAGTAATGAAACCCTACTATATTTTTAGACACAGTAATAAATGCTAATCCATGATGCATAATGAATACAAAACAGAGTAAAAGAGTTCATTTTTATGCCTAAAAAGCATAATGACTTAAAATAAATTCTTTTAGAAAAAACTCTCCCTCCTCTGCACTAAATAGCAGGCATTGATACAGTATTTACATTGATATATAAAATTTAAAGTTTACAAAGTACTTTGTAAGCATTGTCTCATTGGAACCTCACAACAACTTTGTGAAAGAGGTACTATTCCCATTTTTACAGATGATAAAACTGAGAAGTTAAGTGGTTTACCAATAGGATTTAAATCCAGACTTTCCTGATTTCAAGTGCAGCAATCTAATCACTTTGTGGCTTCTCATACCTAACATAGCCCTTTGCTGCTCTCTTGTTATTATCCTGATTTTACAGAAATCAAGGCTAGAAATATAGATATGAGAATCATCAGCATTAAACCTACATTAGCTGATGCAATCACTCAGAATTTACTGGGAAGAGAGAAGAGTACCTATGATAGGGACTTCAGTAACTAACCACTAACAGGGGCATATTGTGCATGATGACCTACTAAAGGAGACTAAGAAAGATTGTCAGTAGGAGAAGCAAGAAAAATTGGTGTCATGAAAACCCAGAGAAGAGAGTCTTCAGGAGGAGAGAGTGGCTGATAGTGTCAAGTGTGCAGAGGGGTCAAGAAGGATCAGGAGTGAGAAAAGATAATCAGATTTTGCAATTAAGAGATTGTTGGTGACTTTGAAAATGGCAGTTTTGGTTAAGTGATGACATAGGAGGCCAGACTATTGGAGTTTGAGAAAGAGAGAGTTTGCAGGAGATCACAGGGTTTAATGAGAATCTATTAAGGAGACTTGGACATGTTTAAAGACAGTTAGGAGGAAACCAGAAAGGGAAAGATTGATTATCAGAGACAGAGAGGATATGATAATAAGGGTAATCTTGAAGAAGACAGGAGGGTATGCAATGAAATATGTACAGAGCAAAGAAAATGGCTAGCTACAGAGACTGGAGTAAAAGAGGAGACACAGGATGATAATGGCCAAGTATTACGAGATGAAGAAAAGGGTAAAAGAAGGAACTCAAGAAGACAGACCTCTATTTTCTCAATAGAGTATGAGGCAAGGTCTTCAGCTGTGACAGTGGGGGTAGCGGAAGATGAGGGTGGGGGCAAGCAAGATGAGAAGGTAAAGAACAACAGTTTTGGAGAGTGTGATTTAGAATCAATTAGGGCGGAGTAGCCAGGATACAGTATTATTGAGGACATTCCCGTCTTTGGAAGTCCAGGACTCCAAAATAGTCTAGAATAATTTTCATATCTGTTGGTAGCCGTAAGTAGTAAAAACAAATCCATATGAAAGGCTGAAATTTATGTAGTGCTTTACGCATGCTATCTCATCTGATCCTCGCAACAACCCTATATTATCTCCATTTGACAGAGGAGGAAACTGAAGCTGAGAGAGATCAAGTGATTCTCCAGGGTCACAAAACTAGTAATCTGTCTGAAGACAGAATATGAACTCAAGTCTTCCTGATATGAAGCCCAGTGCTCTATCCACTGGGCCACCTAACCACATTTATATAGAGGTTCTATAGAAATGATCCAGGGTTCTTGAAAGCTCTACTACCAAAGTATAAGCTCATTATGGATGGAAAGGCTTTGAATATTGGCCCAGGCACAGGCTCAACCTGTAATTCTGGCAAGAACCTCTTATTTTTTCTACTTTTCTTTCTTTCAAGAAAGACTCCCTAAACACAGGCATTTATGTTTCCTTTTTTAAAAAAAATTGTTTCAAGGGCTAGCTTCGTAAGTCAACATCTGCTTTCCTTTTCTTTCTCAAAGGAATTTCCAGGTGGAAAAATAAAAGGGATTGATTAGTTATTAACTGTCAGGAGGATGGGCAGCAGAATTCCTTCTTGGAGTATGCCAAGGTATATTTTTAGTAGACTAAGATATGAGATATTTTGTATCAGAGGAGGGGGTTTCCACATTGGGTCTTACAACAATGAAATAACAGATCTAGACAAGGAGGAAAAAAGCAACTAGGTGAGGTTTCTTGTAGGTAAGTTCTAGGCAGTGGACTTTGCACATGTTTTGTCCATGTTTTTTAAAAATGCGTGCATTTATGCTGGGCACCTTCCTATCATAACACTGATTTCCTGGACCTAGAGAAATAAAGCACTTCTTAAATCTTTCATTCTTCTCCTAGACATGCTACTGATTTTCTGCACTTAACCTTCCTTTCAATTCCTTTTTATGAGTTGTCTTCTCTCATTGGAATTAAGTTCCTTGAAGAGCAAGCAGGGACTGTCTTCCTTTTTGCTTGTATTTTTATCACCAATGCCTAGCATAATATTTGGCACATAGTAAGCACATAATCATTGTTTATTGACTTGAATAGGTATAATATCCATGACATTAGATAATTATCTTAAAATCTAGCACAAACTTCATGTCCACATATTTTAAATGAAAACTGATTCAGCTCTATACGCAAACATCCCCTATAAGGGATAGTTTGCTATCAGCCCATCAAGGTACTCATCTGATGTACCTTTTTCCCGATCTACCTTGTCCACATGCATATGCTTGCCAAGTATGGGCTAGACCAGAGGTCAGAAAAGAAGATGTCTAAATCCTTGGCATGCCTACTTCTGCCATTCACTGATGGCTTGGACAAAGCATGGCAGAGGGGAAGGAACAAGAAGCTTTTGTGGATGTGTTTCCTTAGGGAAAGTACTCTAGGACTGAGGTTCCATATCTTTTCACTAGTTCCAATCCTACAACATTAAATAACTCTTGCTTAGATTTATGGTGGATACTGAAATACTGCTTCTTCTTAATCCATGTGCAGAGAGTGAATGAATCCCACCAGAGTATGGCCTAAGCAAAATTGTGAAGTGTTAGTCTACAGTATTTTTTTTCCTGCCTTTTCTGGATATCTAGGTATATGTTTGATAGTTTCTGAATTTGCTTGATTCTTTCCCATGTCAGGGAGCAGCAGATTGCTGTAATTATATGCATGTTTATATATTCTAGCCTGGAAGATATATGTAACTGTGCCAGACAGGCTTTAGGGGGATCTTACCTGGGGTGTACCAAGGGTGGAATGGGAAAAAAAACAATGTTCACATCCAAGTAAGCATCTGTTTTTCCCACCAAGGAGGAAGCAGTCATTGAAAGGTTGTTTACTATTTAAAGCCAGTCCTACTAAAAAAGATTTGAAGTATGCTAGAGTAAGGTCCTGGAGTTCATGTACAAATCCCTCATCAACCTCCCATATTCCAGCCCTCTATCAGAGATTGCCTCCTTCAATACTACTCTTCTCAGATGGACAACAGAGGCAGGGTGCTGTCTGTCCTCACCTTTGACCCTATGCCATTAGCACATTATCAAAGGCTAATTCATGAGATTACCTACAGATATCTTGGAAATTAGAGAACACAAAACGCAGAGTAAATAGGCCTATGTTTGTTGTTAGGTCTTTTCAGTCATTTTAAGTTGTGTCTAACTGTTCATCGCCATATTTAGGGTTTTCGTGGCAAAGATACAGGAGTGGTTTGTCATTTCTTTGTCCAGTTCATTTTACAAATGAAGAAATTGAGGTAAACAAGGTTAAGTGACTTGCCTAGGATTATACAAGCATCTGAGGCCAGATTTGAACTTATGAAGACAAATCTTCCTGACTCCAGGATTTGTACTCTATCCACTGCACCACTTAGTTGTCCAAGACTGGGATATAAGACAGGGAAAAATTTCTACTGGGAAAAAAAATAGGAGAAAAAAAAGTCTGAAAGGAAAACAACAAAGGCGAATGAGTGTCAGACCAGAAAAGGCAGTCCTTAGACTGGGACAGGGGTCTAGTGGTAGGGTAGTGCATAGCCCAGAACAAAAAGTAAGCCTAATCTTAACCTTAATTCTAAGTTATTGGTAATAATTTCTCATCAGAGGTAAGGGCATAGATTAAAGGGTCATTTCAATTTTAGCTGTGGTAGACTAATGTGAAGTTTATTATTGGTAAAGTTTCGGAAAGAAAGGAAAGAAAGGAGCAAGACAGATTATTAGGTGAAGTATACGTTTTCTTTTAAAACAGGTCAGTAATGACCTTGCTCCAGTGAAAGCTGCATAGTGACCCCTGATCTACAGGAAGGAAGCTCCCCAGATGACTTCTAAGTGCTCTCTGCTTTATTCTACATTGAAACTGACAGTTCATTTTGGACCCCCAGGAAGTACAACCCATAATAGAAATTTTCATCTTAGAGTCGGAGTTTCCTTCTAATTTCTTTGTGGGAAGGGAGGATTGGAAAACAGAGCCATTTCTCAAGAAGCCATTTGAAGATCCTGGATCTACAGCCCCTGAAAGGTTCTCCAATCTCTACTGAGGGTAGGTACAGGAATATTTTTACCGAAATTTCCCCATTAAATTGTGAGTAACGGAAGTGGCTAGGAAGTGGCTAGGTTTGTCCAAAAACAAACCATTCCTGTGATGTGTGACGATCGCCCTGTTGTTGTCCTAATTGCTTCTCAAATGGGCACAGCCAACCTAAAAGGGGGAGGGATAGCGAAACATATACAGGGTATACCAAAAGTCTTACTGCAGTTTCTGTTATTAAAAAGCTTAAAACTACACTAAGATTTTTGGGATATCTTGAATTATAATTTTTCCATTTTGTCACTTGTTAGTGGCAAAGTCACTTAATTTCTATTCATCTCAGTTGCCTAATTTGTAAAATGAGGGAGTTTAACTGAATGGCATTGGGGGTTTCTTCTGGCTCTAAACCCATGAATTCACTGGATCTATGATTTAATCATTGGGAATAAAATCCTCCACAAAAGAAAACATAATTACAAAACCCAGAAATATTTAAACTGTTTCATCAATATAGTCTTGTAAACAGAAATTTAGTATAAAATATCTCTTGTCTGAGGGAGATGGGTGAAGTAATTACTAATAAAGTTACTTAAAATATCTCAACATTCCTATAAATTGAGCAAGTTGAGAAAAAAGTTCAGTGTTTTATTCTGGTTCTGAGGCCAGGCCTAGAGGCCTCTTCATTTCTCAGGTGACTGCACACCTATGCTATGTGACGGGGCCTCAAAGGGAAATAACTGGAAAGCAA
Source organism: Potorous gilbertii (assembly GCA_028658325.1). Taxonomy (NCBI): domain Eukaryota; kingdom Metazoa; phylum Chordata; class Mammalia; order Diprotodontia; family Potoroidae; genus Potorous; species Potorous gilbertii. Next base: position 7,240 of record JAQQSK010005399.1, read on the forward strand.
AGCCAAGTTTCATGATTTTTGTCTAGGCCATCTTCCATAGCAGATAACCTGGTCTCCACAACAAAAACAGCTTGAATGGCTAACCTGTACTCCAAATAAAAGCCCATGTTACTCATTAATAAGATTTTCAGGAAAATTATTTTAAAAAACTGGACCATAGCTGATCTTATGCTAGGAATGAACTCAATTATCAAATTCAAGGTTCTAACATATGACCTAAACCAATAATGCAAAGAAAAATATATGCTTGTCCTCTCAAGATAATTATTCTTTGATTTTAATTAGTCATTCACTTTCATGGAAACAATTTTGAAAACTCGCTTTTGCATAGCTCATCATCTCAAGAAATCAGTTCAGTTTTCCCTCTTGCTTCCAATCTTGAATTTATTTATTTGAAACTAGTAATATATATGTTCCCCATGCCTCCCAGGCCCCAGTTAATTTGATGGTGAATTTCACTAGAAAACACATACATGAATGTGTTCAGTCTTTGCTCCAAGCTAACTGCTTGCTTCTAATATTATGTATCAAGATACAACAGAGTGTGGTAGCACAGTGAACTATATCACCACCCCTCTGGTCCCACAACAGTGAGGCATGAAGGTGATGGCATTTTCAGTTACCAATTTACCTGTTTTGTCTCTTGATATTTTTGCATTGCACATTCAAATGCCAATATACTATGATATGAAAACCAGTCTCAGGATGAAATGGACCACAGAAACATAGTGTTATCTGTATGTGTTTTATATCTTGTCCATGGAAAATTTAAGTGCTCCATTTTCTCTTTTCCCTAATTTTTCTCCTTGAACAAGAACTCTGTTTCAACAATCCCCACATGATTGTGTGCCTCCTAACTTTTGGTGAGTTCTCTTTGCTCATCCCATTTGAACTTAAAGCCATCAGCTCCTTTAATGGGTATGTCTATAAAGACCTGCCCTAAAATATGCTTTTCCACTGCACTTAATGTCTTTCCAATTAAATCCAGATGTGAAAAGCTGAAGGAACAGTTCTCAGGACTGAAAAAGATGACATAAATCTTGCAGCTGACAGAGATCCCACTGAGCTCAGTTGGGGAAACTCACAGAGGACTTGTTTTGGGCCAGAAAAGCTGCTGGGTATAAAGACAGATGTGTACACTTTGATTCAAAAAAATATTTTTAAAAAGAAAACCCCCCTACAATAAAGCACCTACAAATACGACAAGAGGCATTAAATAACCCAGAGAATAGCTGGTTAGTTTAACCCCTCCTCTCTCTACCCCTTCCCACATCTAAATCAAAGGCATTGATTGAAATGGTTTTACTAAGGTGGGGGAAGCAAATGCAGTCATACTTTCTATTTCTTGCTAATTTCATTTATCACGCAGGAAAAGGGATGATCCAAATGACCATGGCTATGAAGCAAGGGCAATTTGTGCAGCTACACATTTTACCCTTTGGGAAAGCTATCAGGTATTGTGCACTTTCCAAAAAGTTCATTGCTTTAAATGGTATATCCTTACTCTTCTCCAGATGCTGGGAAGTGCAGGTTCAACCCAAATCACATCTATTTCAAAGGGACAGAAAAAAAAAACCCTAGTGCAACTACAGTGATAGGAAACTGACGGCATGGAGTCTAACTACTCAAGGATTAGCTTTCTCTTCCTTCCTAGTATTTTTCTGAAACACTTAGAAAACAAATATCAAAAGATCAATATCAGACAAAATAGTAAAGTAGAAGAAGCTGTGGGCTAGTCAGGAGATGAGTTCTATTTAACAAGCATCCATCAAGTACTAGCTCTACACAAAGCATTAGGGTAGGTGATAGGGGAAGCAAAAACTATAGATAAGACACCAGTCCTGCCCCCCATAAAGCTTACCGTGGTAAGCTTTTTGATAAAAATCTGTCTGTACTTGCTTTTGTATATATTTATAGTCCACCTTGGGTTTATTATCCGAATTTTATTAGCTTCTTAAGGGCAAGAAATATTTGTTGAGTTTCCATGGCACATGGGCCGAACCTCTGTTACATCTTCCCAGTCATGCTGTATGCACCAGCCATTGAGTTACTGTGCTTTTAGATGCTTAACAAATATCTGTACAACTGAACTGAATTGAATGATTACTATTTCCAAGGTCACTAAAGGAAGGAACTTTCTTCCATGGGGACATTTTTCAGTGCAAGGATGCAACTCAGTTTCTCAAATCGTTGGTGTCAGAATTTAAACTTATTTTCCTGAATTGTACCACTCGGAAAGTCAGTTCTAATATGTCCATGCACACAAATCAAGGAGACAAGTTTTCTGCTCTGTCACTGATCAGCAAGTTGGTACCTCAGCAACCTCATCAATAAAATCAAGAGGTTGGATTAACGAGCCTCTATGATCCTATCCAGTTCTAACATTCTGTGATATGACTGAAACTTCTAAACAGCAGAAAATCATAGCAAGGCTGGTAGAATATGCAAAAAGATGGCCAGTTGTTGGGAAAAGAGCCCATGTGATTAGAGGCAGAAACTATTCATTACTGTGACTGGAGGGCAGCTGCAGTATTAGGATATTTCATTTTTCTAGGGTTTCAAGTTCATCTGAGAGCATGTATATTTCTAAGGGATTTTTTTTTATAAAGAGGAGCACAGAAGGGAGAGTAGGTTTTATCCATACTTTCCTTTTTTTTTTTTCACACAATTTTGACCACATCATGCTGAACTATTCTACAAGAGAAGATACAGTTCCTTGTAAAGCTCAAGTCAATTAATTTGAGGAGACTTGGTCAAGTGATATTTTTGCTTCTGAAAGAACTCTTCAGCTTCTCCAACCAAAACTGGTTCAGAGAAATAAGTGCTCATTTTAGATATGTACTGAGAGGTTTTGCTCCAGCACTGATCCCAAGGCCAGTCCTAATTATATACTGTATTTTATTTACATTTTTATGACCCTTCTCATTTTCTCCCTGGAATAATATCTTTAGAATGACTCCTTTTCTTCACGTGGGGAAGAACAAGGTTGTTCTTCTCTTTCTGTTTCCTACTTGCTAAGCTTCTCTCTTTGCACTGGTTGTCTTAAAATATTAGAAAGTGAGGCTCTGGATTATAGAACCACACACATAATGTCGACCACTTGTGTTTTCCATTCACAGATAAAAGTCAAAACATCTTTTTGTCATTTATTTTTGACTTCTCTGTAGTACTGCCTTTCTGGGAGAATTCTAGGTATTGTTAAGATGCCTTCAAAGGTGGACAACAATTTAATTTTGAAGAAATTGAAGCAAATTATAGCATATCTCAGTTACATGCTAATTTATGGCACTTCATGGATACAGCTCAAGGTTCTTAAGAGGCAGAAGGAAGTCTGTGGATTGATGGTTTGTGGCAAGAAAAGATTTAGAGCCAATAAAACGTAACTAAGATTTTAGTTAGGAAATGAACTAAGGGGCTCATTTGTTCCAGGTTACTGAATTTTTAACTTAGATCTGTTTCAAAAATCTTTTGCCTTCTCTACTAGGGGTTAGCACTGATCCTAGCTGTGTCTTCGTGGGAAAAATTGTAAAGGAGAAAGATTATATCTCAAGGATCATGGTGCCAGGTAACACATATAATATGAATTATGTATTGCATCCCACCTTTAAGAAAATGTTTCACAGCAGAGGTTTGAGGAAAACGAAGTAAATCCTGAGTGTTAAAGGTATCAGCAATTATCATTGCTGAAAGAGTATTTACATACCAGCACCCACATAATCTGACATTAATAAGCTTGTTGTAGCCATTATAAATTCCAGGTATAGTCACTGAGAGCTAGATTGTCCATTCTATGGTATGAAACCATCAAATTAATGCAAAAGTATGAATTTTCACTTCTCTGGTCAATACAATGATATTTATTTAGGTTCTGAGTAAGAAGAGTTACTAGAAGGAACATGTTGCAAAAATCTAATCTTGTAAGAACTAGTATGTGGACTAGTAATAATCTTCGTACTTTAAGATCTAAGCGGCTAAATCAGCTTGAAAAGTGTTCTCTCGTTATTAAAAAAAAATGCATTGCATTGAGAGGCTTTTGTTTGAATTCCATGAAATTTTAATGGGGGAGGGGACAAGTTTTTAATCTTGAGTCCAAGAAACATAAGCTCTGATTCGATAATTCAGATAACACCTCTTATTAAGATACATCAGGCTGCCAATTTTCTTTAATTTTAATGGATTCAGCTCCTGAGTAGGCACATATTTCTATTTCTGTTTGGAAATGAAGTTCTCCAGCTACATGTAAGCTGTTTGTTCAGAGACACCAGCAACCAGGTACAGCTTTCCCTGGGAATTCTAATTCTTCGAATTGAGGAATTTCTCCAGCTGGCACTCAGTCCCAGTGATCAGGGCTACTTATCTCCAATTACTCAGCCTGCATAATGGTAGCCCTCTGCCTTTTCTAGCTAGAGAGCTGCAATTTCTAGCTAGAGAGCAAACAGACACTGTGAAGTAATGGAAAGGGCACTGATGTGGAGTCAGAAAACCAGGATTTGAATCCCAGGTCTGTCATATACTTGCTAAGTGCCTGTGTATAAGTACCTTCAACTCTCTGAATCTGTTTCCTCATGTAAAATGAGGAAGGAAGGAAGGAAACAAGCATTTATTAAGTCCTTATGATGTGCCAGGCACTGTGCTCAGCACTGGGTATCCAAATACAGGCAAAGAGAAAGACAGTTCATGTTGTCAAAGAGCTTACATTGTAATGAGGGAAAACAAGTGATAAAAGGGAGCTGAGAAGTGGGCAGGTATAAGGGGAGGAATGAAGGTAACCATGTGAGGGCATGGTGTTGAAGTCTGAAGAGTCAGAAGCAGAGCCAGGAGGGGAGGGAAGGTTGGCCAGCCTGAGCCCTTCCATAAAATGGAAAAACTCACCAGTGGGAGAAGGGAGCTGGCCTAAGAGGGGGATATTTCAAGGTGAGAAGGTCATGGGGGTGGTTGGATGTGCCAGGATGGCATGGAGGCCTCTGCTATCAACCTCAAAGTGTTATGGCTGGGGATCCAATGAGCAACATATGTAAAATGCTTTGCAAGTTGTAAGGCCATATAAAAGTTATAGCTATCAGCCGTCAGACACATAGACAATCAAATAATACGAAGTCTTGTTAGTGACTTCCCATTACTTTTAAATAATCATTAAATTAAAAAAAAACTGTTAGATTTACCACTTTAAATTTAACCTTACCTAATTAATAGCTAATATACTAGTAAAAGGTGGATGCTATTTTGACCATTAGGTCACTCTAATGTCACATTGTGAGGCAGAGGTGGCTTTGGGTTCTTACAGGCTTTGTTGGCAAAGGATAAACTCTGGCAGGTCCTATACTAAGCTGGGAAGGCTTTGCATACTGGTAGTCCTGGTAGAGGGAGCCATCCGTTGTCTGAGAACTAGTCTAGCTAAGTTCCTGATCATCAGGTCTAGGTTTTTTCAGTCCTAACAAATTACAAAGCTAGTTTCCCATGTACTGTGTGATCTGCCTAAAGTACATTTGACTATCTCTCCCCCACTCACTAAACTCTGCTGACTCTGTAACAGCAATAAGATTAAACATATATTCTTATGTATGATATTTAAAGCTCTTCACAGTCTGGCTGCCATCTCCCTTTCCAGCACTTTCACCACACTCTACAACCCAGTCAAAAACACATGGTGCTTTATCTCCTGGCTCCATTCCTTTCCATGGGCTGCTCCCCTTGAGTAGAAGGGACTTTTCCTCACTTAAAGCTTTAAGAATCTTTAATTTCCTTCAAAACTCAACTTAAGTGATCACCACTTTCTACACAGAGACTTTCCTGACCTCCCAGGTCCTAGGCCCTCCCAAATCAACTACCTCATAATAGATACATATGTATGTAAGCATGTGTTTATATATATACATATGGACTCCCTGATAGCAGCAGGATCAAACATACATACATATGTACATGTATGTGTACTAGGTAGCTCAGTGGATAGATTGCTTGGACTGAGTTCAAATCTTGCCTCAGACACTAGCTGTGTGATCCTGGGCAAGTCACTTAACCCTGTTAACTTCAGTTTCTTCATCTGTAAAATGAGTTGGAGAAGAAAATGACAAACTGCTCTAATATCTTTGGCAAGAAAACCCCAAGGACAATATTGGCATGCTATGGTCCATGAGGTCATGAAGAGTCAGCCATGACTGAACTGACTAACAACAATGTATGTATATTTGTATACAAATGGAGATACAGTGCTCGCGCACTCTCTCTCTCCCTCTCCCCCTTTCTATCTCCCTCTGTCTCTCTCTGTCTCTGTCTCTCTGTCCCTTTGTCTCTCCCTCTCTTTCTCTCTCCATACTTAACAGACGAGGGACAAACAACTTAAAGGAGAAAGGACCAAGCTTATGGCAGAGAAGGGGGACATCAGAAAGGGCCCTTCAGGCAACTTGGAGCAGAAGACTCCCAATGAAATCACCATTTGAACGCAATTTAAATAGTAGAGGAATGATGTAATATATTGTCACACTTCAATATTTTCTTTTTTTGGGTTCAATGCCAACCTGGAAGGAGGTTTCTATTGGCACGCCCCAGGGTTCTATGTTAGACCCTGTGCCGGGACATTCTCTCCTCACCTTGGCCCCTGAGAATCCCTGGTTCCCGTGAAGACTTGACAACAACTCCTTCAAGAAGCCTTTCTTGATTCCTCAGTTGTTAGTACTCTCCCCAATCCTGATATATTTTATTTAGTCATCTATGCACATTTTATTTTCCTTTTAGTAGTAAAAAATTCTTCAAGGGTAGGGGCTATTTCCTTGTCTTTGTATACCCATTTGCCACAAAAAAATGAAACAAAATAAAAACAAACCTATTTTAGATCTACTACTTTAAATTTAATTTTATCTAATTAATAGCTAATATACTATACATTATATAGTATAGACAAAATATGTATAGATACATAGACAAAAGTCTCTGGTACATAGTAGGTATATAATGAACATTAAATTGAATTCAATCATACCATACTATCTATACTACACACATGAACACATGAGTGAAAAAAGCATTTATTAAGTGCTTATTATGTCTCAAACACTGTGCTATATCCTGGGATACAAATAAAAGAACTGAGATAATTCTTGTTTTTAAGGTATATTCTAACCAGAAGAGACACCATATATAAGAGAATTCAACTGTAGGGCGCTGAAAAAGCCTGGAAATTCTGAAGATGCACTGTGCAACCGATGGCAAGCTCTGGCTTCCATTTTCCTGAAAGGATTGTATTTAGTGATTCTTTATTTGTTTAAAGCAGGGCTTCTTAAACTTTTCCCACTCCTGACCCCTTTTCTGCATTTTGGCAGCTCTGGTGTTGCCTGGCCTGAGGGCATGTTCAGTGCAAAGTGTGCATGTTTTGTATCCAGAATCAAGGCTGTGGTGCAGTGCACGATGTAATACAGGCAAACGCTGCCAGAAACACCTCGGATTTGTTTGTTATGCATTTAATTTTTAACTAATTTTTGGTTGTTGTATGTTCAGAAACCTTTTACTGTTGCCCCATATTGGGGGGGGGTCACAACCCACTGTTTAAGAAGCACTGGTTTAAACCAAGAGTTCTTAACCTTTTCTTTTTTTTGTTTTTTTTTTTAATGTTTATTTATTTATTTTTATTTTTCAACATTCATTTCCACAAAATTTTGAGTTCCAAATTTTCTCCCCATCTCTCCCCTC
>JAQQSK010005400.1:0-14924 GCA_028658325.1 Potorous gilbertii
CAGTTAAGGCAAAACTTTATTATTAATTCATTGATGATGCCAGTCTTAGAGTCACCTGTTCCATGAACATTCATATCCTAGATTCTTGAAGCGAGTGAAAGCTAGAGAACCTGCAGAGAAAAGGATCCACAATCTGCTTTAAAGACTTATTATTATATTATATTGTATATAGGATATTATTATATGCTATAACTCATTTTGACTAGGTGGGGTATTTAATATGTGTGTCTGCTAAGTTGGGCTAGCTGTTATAGTAACCCCACTTGTGTGGTGTGATTTATTTGATTCAACAAGAATTTTTTAAGTGCTTATTATGTGCCACATGTGATGTTAGATGTAGAGAATACAAACACAAAAGTCCTTGCCTACAAGGAGTTTAGTTCTACTAGATGTGCTGGCAAGATTGTGGATGGTGTGGGAGGGAGCATCTAAGGTGCCATGGGAAAGTATAAAGAAAACTGAATTTAAAATTAGAAGACATGTATTTAAGACCTGACTCTAACCTTTACTATCTATATAACCCCAAGTCACTTAGTCTGTCTTAAGTTCCAACTTCTGCACCTATAAAATGGGAATTATAATATCAGCACTATCTACCTCACAGAGTTATTGTGAGGAAAGTGCATGACCAATTTATCATCACTTAGCAAAAAGAGATAATATAGTTTTTCTTTCATTTAGTGACTACTTGCTCAGTGAATTTGTCTTTTAAGGTTAAGCTCTATCTCTTCTAAGATCCTGGGACATAAGGCACCTAAAAGATTAATCAATTCATGAAGTATAACTGTAGTTTCAGCTTGTATGGAGCTCAACCAAGTGACTTAGAAAAGTTTCCCTCCCTGGCCCAGTGTCTGCTGGGAATTAGGGGTAGCACATTATTTCAGTGGCTATGAAATGTGCAATGTGGCTATCCTCACAAGTATGTGGATCACAAGATTACATAATTTGATTATGTAATATGATCAAATTAATGCATTAACATGCTAATGGTATGGCCATGGGCAAGTACCTTAACCTCTCAGTGTCCTAGGCAACTCTGTCAGTTACAAATGAGTTTACTGTATCAGTAAAGGGTTTCTACTCTGGCAGTTGACCCAAACCAATGAAACCACAAGTTTGAAGCAAAAAATACCAGCAAGTTTATGACTTTATCATAATTCAGTATTATTCCAATGCAATAAAAGTCTGTCTTTGAGTAACACCTTGGAGTAAAAGACAGCTACTGGCAACAACAATAGTTTATATTTATATAGCAATGTCAGGTCTGCAAAGAGCTTCATGCATATCTGATCTGACCCTCACAACGATTAAAGAAGTAGGTACTAAATGCAATAATAATGAAGTGATAGCTAGTACTTACATAGCACTTTGAGGTTTCTAAAGTACTTTACAAATATTGTCTCATTTAATCCTCACAACCACCCTGGGAGGTAATTATTGTTATTGTCCCCATTTTATGGTTTAGTAAACTGAGCCAGATAGAAGTTAAATGACTTGTCCAGGATCACACGGCTGCATTTGAATTCAGATCTTTCTGACAACAAGTTCAGCAATGTATTCACCTATTTGCACAGGGGTTATAACTACTCCAATTTTAAGGCTCATAGTTTTAAGTCATAAAAGAAGTTTAAACTATATCTAGTTCAGCCCTCACATTTTGTAAGTGAGGAAACAGGCTCTGTAGGGTTAAATGATTGTTGCCGGATGGTATAAGAAGTAGCCAAACTGCAACTCAAAAATATTTTTTAATAAATGAGGAAACTGAGACTGAGAGAATTTAAGTGCCTGTGGCTACTAAATATCTGAGTCCAGATCCAAACCCAGGTCTCCCCAATCCTAAATCCAGTACTTTCCACAATACCAATATCATTTCTCCTAGCTGAGGTTGTTTTGCAATGCTTTTGCTCTTTAGAAAATGTTAGCTATTTGATCAGTCAAGCAAACCAGAAGGGAGAGCAACTACATAATACTCCATGTGGCTCTCTTGTTAATTCAGGCTAGAGAGAACTGACTCTATTATGTAAAGTCAATATTAGGATATGTCATTAGATAGAGAAAGGAAATCAACTCCAATAGGAATCATCATTTTATTTGAAGCATCAAGGAAGGAGGAGAAAGTTTGGCACAAAGAATAGGCTTTGTGAAATAAAGGACTGTGGATAGATTTCGGATATACAACATGAGGAAATGGGATACTTATACTGAAACTGAAAGGACATGGGAGAAGGGTGAAGGCTTCCCAAAAGGAAAGCTATCAAAGATAAACTATATACCTTTTATTTTTACCTAAGGAATCAGTACGCCAATGGCTAAACTAAAATATCATTTGCATGTTTCTCTCAATTTGTCCTGGTCTTTCTCCTAATTGGTGCAGGAGGGGGAGAATAAAAGAGAAAATGGGGTGAGGGGAGGATAAGGTCTGTTTCACTGGGGTGAAAGTGGAGTGCAATCTAGCATAGACAGCCCCCTGGCAAACATCAACAAGTTGCCCAGCAGCAAGTTAGCAAAAAGCTATGCCATGGCAACCCAGTACAGGCCTAGGGAGTTACTGAATGGGGGCTGTGAATTTCAGAGATCTCAGCCTATAGACCATAATATGGGCAGGGGTGTAGACAACAGGTCAGAAGATCACAAGGGATACTTTGTTAGCACCGGGTGCAGGACTCTGTTGCAATGTCCAAAAATGAATCTGGGTTGAAGGCCTAGGAGAGAGGAGGAGCACTAGCACACTAGAGCTCATAGCCATAGGGAAGTCAGGACCCTGGTCAGAGTTTCAGGGTGGAAAAAAGTGCTTGTGATTATTCATAGACAAGAATAGGCCAGGAGAATGGTGATCACACTTCTCCTTAGATCATCCCACTTTGAAAGCACTGAATACTTACAGACTCACAAAACTAGATCTGAAAACAGCAGGATGAAAAACTTGAAACTTTGGACCGTGCCCCTTCTACAAAATAATTAGAACCTGACTTTAACATAAAGTTAAAAGTCAAGAAATAGGCTGGAAAATGAGCATATGACAAAAAAAGAACCAGACCATAGAAAGTTAGTATGGTGATAGGGAAGATCAAAACACAAACTGAGGAGAGCACAACAATATAAAAAGAGATACACATAAATCTTTAAGGAAAAATGTGAATTTGTCTCATCCCCCCCAAATACATCTCATGGATGATCTCAAAAAGAATTGTAAGAATCAAATAAAAGAAGTAGAGGAATATTGGGAGAGATGAGAGTCATGCAAGAGAATCACAGAAAAAAAAGAATAAAAAATTTTGTGAAGGAAGCACAAAAAATGAAAAAAAGATGTACAAAAATTCACTGAAGTAAACAATTAATTTAAAAAATAGGGCAAACGAGATACAAAATTTCACTGAAGAAAATCATTCTTCAAAAATCATAATTAGGTAAATAGAAGCAAATTATTTCATAAAACATCAAGAAAAATTAAAAGAAAATCAAAAAAAGAAAAAACAAGAAAATGTGAAACAATTCATTGGAAAAACAACTGATCTGGAAAATAGATCCAGGAGAGAAAATTTAAGAATTATTGGAACACCTGGAAACCATTATCAAAAATAGAGCCTAGACATCATATTTCCAGAAATTATTAAGCAACACTGCCCTAATATCCTAGAACCAGAGGGTAAAATAAAAGTTGAAAGAATTTACTGATCACCTCCTGAAGAAGATCCCAAAATGAAAACTTTCAGGAATATTTTAGTCAAATTCCAGAGCTCCCAAGTAAAACCTGACATACTTCAAGCAGCTAGAAAGAAACAATTCAAATATCAAGGAACCATAGTCCAGATAGTACAGGAATTTGCAGCTTCTATAGTGAAGTATCGGAGGACTTGGAATATGATATTTCAGAGGGAAAAAATGTCAAGATTACAACCAAGAATCACCTACCCAGTGAAACTAAGTGTAATCCATCAAGGGGGAAAATGGATTTAACAAAGTAGAAGACTTTTAATCATTCCTGATGAAAACACTAGAGCCAAACAATAAATTTGATTTTCCAATACAAGACTCAAGAGAAGCATAAAAAGTTAAACAGGAAGGAGAAACCATTCGGGAGTCAACAAGGTTAAACTGTTTACATTCCTACATGGAAAGATGATGTTCATAATGTCTAAGAACCTTTTAAGAAAGTTAGAAGGGATATTCATAGACAGAGGTCACAGGTGTGAGTTAACGAGAATGGGATAATATCCTCTCAAAAATTAAGGGGTGAGAAATAGGGATGCACTAGGAGATGCAAGAAATAGAAAGAGTAAATTATCTCACATAAAAGGGTTTTTATAGTAGAGGGGAAGATGGGGGGGATGGTAGACAATGCTTGAACTTTACTCTCATTGAAATTGCCTAAAATACCGAATAACATACATATTCGATTAGGTATGAAAATCTAGCTTGCCTTACAGGGAATTAGGAAGAGAGAGGAATAAGAAAAGGGGAGGGGAGGGATGATAAAAGGGAAGGGCAGATTAGGGGAGGTGGTGGTCAGAAGCAAAACACTTTTGAGGAGGAGCAGGACAAAAAGAGAGGGAGAGAAAGAGAGTGAGAAAGAGAGAGAGGTAAATGGGGAAGAGAAATTCCATTTAAAATAATTGTAGACAGTATAAAATACTCAGGAGTCTACCTGCTGAGGCATACTTAGGAGTTAGGTGAACACAATTACAAAATACTTTTCACAAAAATAAAAAATGATCTAAATAATTGGAAAACATTAATTTCTCATGAGCATGCCACGCTAATACAATAAAAATGACAATTCCACCCACATTAATTTAGCTATTCAGTGCCATACCAATCAAACTACCAAAAATTTCTATATAGAGTTAGAAAAAATCATAACAAAATTAATCTGGAAGACCAAAAGTTGAAGAATATCATAAGATTTAATGAAAAAAATATGAAAGAAGATAGCTTAGTTATTCCAGAACTCAAATTGTATTACAAAGTGGTAATCATCCGGACAACCAGTAGATATAGGCTGGGTATACAATATACAGTAATAAATGACCATAGCAGTCTATTGTCTGATAAGCACAAAGATCGCTTATGTTGAGACAAGAACTCACTTTTTGACGTAAACTTCTGGGAAAACTGAAAAGCAATTTGGCAGAAACTTGGCATAGACCAAAATCTCACATCATACCAAGGTAAGGTCAAAATGGAAACATGACGGACATAAAAGGTGATAACATAAACAAATTAGAGGAACATGGAATAATTTAGCTATTGACTCTATAGATAAGGGAAGACTTTGTGACCAAACACGAGATAGAAATAATTACACAATATAAAATGGACAATTTTTTATTACTTTAAATTTAAAAGATTTTTCACAAAGAAAATCAATGCCGCCAAGATTAGAAGAAAGTAGAAAACTGGAAGATAATTTTTAGAAGTTTCTCTGATAAAGGATCTCATAACTCAAATATACAGAGAACCAAGTCAAATTTATAAGATTATGAGTCATTCCAATTAATAAATGTTCAAAGAATATGAATAGGCAGTTTTCAAATGAAGAAATCAAAGCTATCTATAGTCAAATGAAAAAATACTCTAAATCTATACTGTTTAGATAAATAAAAATTAAAACAATTTTGTGGTACTACCTCACACCTGTAAGATTGGCTAAGACAAAAACGGAAAATGACAAACATTGGAGGCGATGTGGGATAATTAGAACATTAATGCTCTGTTGATGTAATTGTGAATTAATCCAGTCATTCTGGAGAGTAATTTGGAACTATACCCAAAGTGCTATCAAGCTGCACATATCCTTTGACCCAGAAATAGCATGACTAGGTCTAGATCTCAAAGAGATCCAAAAAGAGGAAAAGGACTTATATATAGAAAAATATTTTAAACAACTTTTTGGATGGGAAAGAATGAGAACTTGAAAGAGGCTTATCAATTCGAGAATGGATGAACAAGTTGTGGTCTGTAATTCAGATGGAGTATTATTTTGCTATAAGAAATGATAAAGAAGATGCTTTCAGAAAAACTTGAAAAGACTTACATGAACTGATGCAAAGTGAAATGAGCAGAACCAAGAGAACATTGTATACACTAAGCAATATTGTATGATGATCAACTGTGAATGACTTAGCTATTCTCAGCAACGCAATGATCCAAGACAATTCTGAAGAATTTATGATGAAAATTGCTATCCCCCTTCAGTGAAAGAACTGATGGTGTTTGAATGCATATTGAAACATACTATTTTTTACTTTGTTTTTTGGTTCTTGTTTTTTTGTCTGTGTTTTCTTTTACAACATAACTAAAATGAAAATATGGTTTTCATGACTGAACATGTATAATCTATATCAAATGTCTTGATGTTTTAGGAAGGAGGAAGGAAGAAAAGGAAGGAGCAAATTTGGAACTCAAAATTGAAAAAACAATGAATGTTAAAAATAATTTTTACGTGTAATTGGAAAAAATCTTTGTAAAAGAAGCAAAGTTCTGTAAAGTCATAGAGAACATTGAATATTAGGTAAATACCTTTGATTGTATTCAGTTTCAATAGGATCTTGGACATAGAGATGAAAGGGACTTTAGAGGCTATCCAGTCCAACACTTCATTATGCGGATCAGGAAACTGAAGTACTGGGAGGATAAACGACTTACCTAAAGTCAAACAGATAGCCCTAAGAGGTTGTATTTTAACTCAGGTCCTTTTCCTCAGAAGCTGGTACTCACTTCACTTTAACCAAAGGAGTAGAATTAGCAAATTTTTCGTGAGAAAGATTCATGTAGGAATAATATGAAAACTGGATAGGAGGAGGAGAAAAAAATGAAGATGGAATTCTAATAGGATGATAACAGAATAGTCTAAGTGAAGCTGGAGCAGGGGAAGATGCACGGGTTGTTTTGGAGTTTGTATTGAAAGGAATTTGTGATAGCTTGGATATACACAATATAGGAAGAGGAAAGAATTAAAGATCTAAGAGGCTGTATAGTACAGTGGAGAGAACACTGAACCTGAAGTCAAAAGACATGAGTTAAAGTCTTACCTTTTATGGTAAACACCTAAATAATCTTGGTTCTGTGTGATCCACAGCTCAATTTCTTCATCTGTATAATATGGATGTTGGACTAGATGGTCTCTGAGTTCCCTTCCAGTTCTATGTCTATGATCCCATGACCTGGGATCAAATCTAAGCTCTACTATTTACTGTGTGACATTTGATAAGGCATAACCCTTCTGGACTTCAATTTCCTGTTCTATAAAATGAAGGGGCTAATCTAGATAGCTTCTAACATTTCTTACTACTCTAAACTTATGATTTTATAACTTAAAGTGTTCAAATATGACTGAGTAAGCATTGCTGTCACAGACAGAAAAAACAAAGTCAGAAGGAATAGATGTCTAAGGGGAAAAGATACTGTAATTACCTTAGTTTGAGTTGAACTTTAGTTTCTGGTGAAACATCTATCTGAGAATATCCTTTGGGCAACTGGGGATGTGAGTCTGGAACCCAAAGAACTGTCAAAGTTGGAGATATCATTCAGGCAATCACCTACAGGGAAGGGATTGCTGAAGTCTTGGGAATGGGTGACATTATTGAGACAGTACTGTTGGAGCACATGTAATGCAGAGAATGCAGAACCTTTGAAGTAAATGCTAAGAACACCATTATGCATTCTGAGCTATATATCAGAAGATGCTCTTCTTACCTCCGGGTGCTGAAAGCTTCCAGGAGTCCTGACACAGAGCTTCAGGTTAGTGTCTTCTTTATGTAAGTAAAGTAGAAAATAGGTATAGATTCAGAAAAGTTGTCTGCATTATCCTGGGTCGGGGCAAACACTGAGCAAGCTACAGCTTTAGAAGGGCACCAAAGCTTTTCTTACCTATTTGAATTCCAAATTCAGCCCAAGGTGGGAGGGAGTGTGGGAAGTCAAGGGCTGTTGCAGAATAGAATGGGAATGGAGCAAAACAGGATTGCTGCCTGGCTTGACTTCCAAGTGATGAGAATGAGTGGGAACATATTTACTTTTTCATTTTCCAGAGGCTTGGCACCGCTAAATACAGAAGTCTTTAATCACTGTTTCCATGCTCCCTGGCCCTCCCCATCACCACCAATTTTTTGATTAAATGAGTGTTCCTTTTCTTTAACTAGGTTTGCTGGACAATTTTTACTTACACTTGTAAGGATAAAAATAAGATATTATAGAGCTGGAAGGGATCTTAGAGACCATGTAGTCTAATGCTCTAATTTTATAGATGAGCAAACTGAGACCTAAAGTGGTCAAGTGACTTGCCAAGGTCACAGAGGTAACAAGGGGACAGAACTAGGATTAGAACCCATGATCTGTAATTCAAGCCTCAGTACATTTTCCACTTCAGCATGTTTCCTTCTCCATCAAAGAATATACCCTTGATTTCTTCTCTAGTGGTCATTTTATCACCACTTGGTTCACCACAGTGCAATAGACAACTAAATTTTGGCATAAGGTAATAGGAAGTACTATGTATTTGAGTAACCTGATTACATATTCTCTTTATTTGACCTGATTACATTTTCTCTTTATTCTCTTTATCTATCTCCAGGGTGGGAGGATGCAATGATAGAATGCATACATACCTCGATAGCTAGAGAATCCCCTGTCTCTGGAAATGAAGCAGAGAATGGATCATCTTTTGTCTAGGATGTTAGAATATAAGCTACTTGAGGCAAGAGCTATTTTGCTTTTGTTCTTGTGTCCAGAGAACAATTATTAGTACATAGAAACTACTTAATAAATGTTTATTGTGTGATTGATTGATGTTACAGAGAAAACTCCTTCATCAGATGGATATGGATAGCTCGTAATAGAAGTCTGTTGAGGTCCTTCCAACTCTAAGAGTCCATAATTTTATGTAACTTTGATTTCATCTTCATGGATCCTCCCTCTTCCAGTACAGATCATAACCCCTTCCATGGCTTTATCTTCATGAGTTTCCATTACCAAAAATAATTCATCGCCTGGAAATTCACTTTCTAATTCCTGAATTCTTCATGCTTGATGAGGCTGACTCTCACAGAACAGACACAAAAACATTGCTTAGACTAATACTCAAAGTACAATGAGACCTCCAAGTGCTTGTATTTTGAAGGCATGAGCTTTAAGAAAACAGGGTCCCTGATTTACTGCAATGAAGTATTAGAATCAGACCTTAATACACCTCCCTTAACACACCATGCTTTAGGTTTTACCACACCTCTGTTAACACAGAGTAAGCACAGAATAAATTGTCACATCTATATTGATTCTTTGACTCATTACCCTGTCTAGGATAGTATTTTCTCTCTTAATTTCCATAGAGAGTTACTTTCAGAATTTCTCCTGCATCTCCCTTTGGTTGGGATGCCTCTTTAGGCAGATAATAGAAGCAACCATGTTATGTAAGCAGTGGAAAACTGAGGGGCAGGAAGTTTGAATGGGGGCTTTGTTCCCCAACCTTTGGCCCCAGAAAATCAGAAGTGGCTCAGTTCCTTCTAATCTTGACAGCCAGGCTCCCTCTAGTCTCTAAAATAAAAATAAAACTCCCTATTCTATGATTGAAAGACCTTTCAACATACCTCTCTAGCCTCATTTTCTACATAAACTCTACTCCTATGTGTTTTGCAGTCACATTTGATGATTAGCTGTTCCCTAAACTCAGTCATCACACAGGGAGTCACCTACAAATTCCATTCTCACTGCTGCTTCTCAGATTCATTGTCTTCATTCAATATCTAGTTGTGCTATCATCTTCTTCATTTCATTTTTTTATTTCCATCCCCCAATAGCTATTAATACTCCCTCCCTCCTCAGATTACCTTACCTTACTTGTATCTACTTATAGAATACTGATTGTATCTCTAAGTAAATTCTAAACTCCTTGGAGTGCTAGTGGTTTAATTTTTTTTATCCATTGTGCTTAGCAGAGGACCTAAAGTAGATGCTTAATAAATATTTTTAAATTGAACATCAATTTATAGAAAAGAGTCACGGCTACACCTGGTCCCACTGGGTTCATGGTTATGAAGATGACAGGATTTTGGGGGATCTGGAGAGTCTGAAAGTCATTCTTCAGCCAATGAGCAACAGTTTGCAAATCATTGCTACTACAAAAGGTGCTATCATGAATATTTGGCATCTATGGGATCTTTGTTTCTGTCTATGGCCTCCTTAGGTCATACAATTTTGGGGGAGATTTCTGAAAGAAGAACATGGTTTCTTCCCACAATAATACTATTCATTCTCCACCAGAATATAAACTGACTTTCCATAAAGTCCATTCCTAAAGTAAAACATCAAGGCAAGCAAAACTTGGATTCTAAAAGATGGATCGATGAAAAATAATATCTTTCTAATATAGTGCTAGTTCATTGTGAGCATATAAATCCATTCTTTCGTAAGAGATAAAATGGGAGGATTAACTAACACTGAATAATATGAGCAGGAACCAAAAATATCTTGACAAGCTATACACTTGGGCAGAACCTAATGTAACAAGGTCTCACTCAGTTTTGTAACCTTTCACTACCTGGGTTTAATGACAGGCGTTGTACAACTATAATTGTACAAATACGATCTTATCCTCCATTCCAGGGCACGATCTCCTCACAGACTAGTGTTCTACAGTAGTAGAACATTTAACTGAGACAGAATAAGGAGATAAATAGCAAGGGAAATAAAGCAATATAATCATCCTTACCTTGAATACACGTTATTATTACATATATGATAACAGACTGGAAATACAAGGAAAATCTCCTTGGAAAATACATAGAGTGATAAGGGAACTATCTTTCCTGTGCAGTTAGGGAATGGAAAAGATTCAGTCCTTTCACATCTCCTCTCAAGTTAACTAACATGGAGATATAAGAAAGCCTCTAAGATGCCTTGGCTGACTTCAGGGATATCAGCATTCTGCTAGGACTCCTGAGTTCTGGGACATCAGGCCTATCTCATTCTAAGAAACTCCTCTTCTCCTTCCTTTGACAGAATCCTAGCTTATCACTTCTTACTCCCCTAACCCCTTATGCTAGACATTCCTTTACCACAATTCTCCTCTCTTAGGGATTTGAAACTAATCAGAATTCTTACCTCATAAGCATTCAGATATGACTTGAGCATCAATTCTAATGCACATTCTATTCACAAACCAAGTAAGAATGCTAAATAAAATAGAAAACTATGTAATTGAAAGAGAATAGCAAGGCAATAAAAAAGGAAAATTAAGTAGTGGAGCCATTCCCAATTCCTTTCCCCCCACATTCACAAATGAGAACATTCTCTTATGGGTTTAAACTTTCTGGGGAAGGGAATGACTCTCTAGAAAACTCATACAAGAGGAAGAAATGTTTCTCTTCTGTTTAGGCAGGTGGGATGAGGGGGGAAATTAAAGTGTTCTATATATTCTCTCTGCTTGGAAGCAGAAGCAAAACAGAGGTTTACTGAAGTCTCGCCTATAGACATTCTCCTTGTTAATTTCATGGCTGAATGAAAGAAAGAATCTTTGCCTTGAGATGTATCTGTTCCGAACCCAATAATTCAACCTTTTGGACATTTGATTCCTGTGAATTTCTCCCAAGGAGTAATTCTCTCTGGGTCATAAGCAGCATAGAACAAGAGGCTTTTTGCCTCAGTCATGCCTACTATATGAACAAGATGAGAGTTAAAAAGTAAAAATGTCCTAAGCTAAGTTAAAAAGAGTTAACAGCAAATGTACAAGGAAGGAGAGACATGGCAAACAACGTTTGTAAAAAAAAAAAACAAATCTGGGAGTTTTAATGGACCTCGTTTGCTATGATGTAGCAATACAACATTGTAACCAAAACCAAATATGATCTTATGCTTTATTACGAGCAGCATAAGCATAAAGACAAGAAGAAAAAATATTGTTTTCACTGTGTTTTACCTTGCCTACCAGAGACTATTATGTTAAGTTTTGAGGGAAGATATTAACAAGGTTATTTAGAGGACATTGGGCAAAATGGTAAAGGGACTAGACACCTTGGCATTTAAAGATCAGTTGAAGGGAGAACAATTTTTGTCATGTTTTGAGCAGAGGGGGTCAGGGGAGCAGTAGCATAATCATTGCCTGTAATCCTGCAAGGACTGTCAGGGAAAAATAGGGATTACGCTTCTACTTAACCCCAGAAACCAAAACATGGAGTCCTGGTGGAAAGCAGACTGACCCAGTGTAAGGGAAAATGTACAAACAATGAGAGCTAGCAAAAGACCTTTTATTAAAGGGTGCTCCAGGAAGTAGCGGGCTCCTCATCATCAAAGATCTCTAGACATTTTTCAGAAATATTGTCCCTTGGCAAGTTGAAGTTTTATGAGAATTCACTACACTAAAGTATATTTCCTATTAAATTACAATCTCTCTGGAATAATTGGTTTTACTATACATATATACACATATACACACATATTTTAGGGACACATCTGTTGTGTAAACTGAGATTATATCTTGAGATTTCTTGGGAAGATAAATGGCTTGTTGATAAGATTTATACTCAGGAAATGCTGACATTTTAAGCTTTAATATGTGAGCTATGAGGTCATTCCTGTGGCTCTTCATCAAATGAGACAAAGCAAAGTCCAAATGGACACAAGTCATAAATCTCCAGTTCTGGCATAACTAGATGCCATGAGTCATTTCAATGAGCACACCACCATTCACCCTATGTCCTGTGCTCAGATCCTCATGCCTTAACTTGGGCTCTGACTCTCAGCTCGCATATCTAGTCACTTGCCTTATTCCATTTTCTCTCTTTGGACTTCAATTCCAGTTTCCTTTCATATAAAATAAAGAGATCAAATTAGATCACTCTTAAGCTACCTTCAGTTTTACATTCTATGTTCCAGGAGCCCTTTATTCCAGTTCTGACATTTTATGCTTTAATGCATTGAACTTGGAGTCAGGAGGACCTCAGTTAAAATCCCACCTCAGACATTTACTAGCTTTGTGATTCAAGGTTAAGGAATTTAACTTGTCACCTGTAAAATGAGGGATTTGGAGTTGATGACCTCTGAGAGATCTGCTGCAGGTCTAAGTCCATGATACTGTGATTCTATGTCAGATTTCTTAGAACAAAGTTAGAAGGTCAAAAATATAAGGTCCTTTGTAACACCAACAATCTATGCTCTAGGATTCCATCACTGTATTGGCACAGATCATGTGCAGCGACTGTGAGAAAACAAGCAAACTGGAGTAGAGTCTCCATGTAGAGAAGGGGAAAATAAAAAAGTAGACAAAAGATATAGGGGTAGATTTTATAGAACCAAGAAAATGGCCTTATTGGGCTCTCTTGGGGAAGAGGGCTCTAGGTGTCTGGGACATAACCCATACCCAGGCACTGGTGGGTGTCCACTAATTTCAAGTGAGGGGCATTTTGATCCTTGACTCTTAAAAAGCTTTAGAGCAATCTCCTTGCCCAAGCCATCACTATCTCCTTGCATTTATACCTGTTGTGTTTATTTTCACAAGGTTTTGGAGGCAAAAAAAGAGCTTGGTTCATGTGTGATTATTTAAATGATAAGCAATCATGGTCAGGCTACCTTAATAATTCCTGAGGTGGAGTGAGGTGAGGTGAGATAGAAAACATTGTAGGTTCAGGGAAGCAAAGCTTTCCTGAGAGCAAGTTTCCATAAGTAAATCTGAAGATTGCTATTGCCCCCTTGTTAGAAAAAAGATTTTATGCACTCGCCTCACCCCCCAAAGAAGAGCCAATACATGACAGTAATTAGGAATATTCCTGCACAGGACATGGGAAGGTTAACTTTCTCCCAGGGTAGAGCCTGAAAATGCCAGGAGTTGATATCCAAGGGGTTGACAAGTGGGTATGTCGATTAAAAGTCAGAAGCAATACGTTGAAGTTGAGTTAGCCAAAATACATCAAATGCAGGTTGTTGCCACTCTGTCAGGGCTGAAGCTATTTTCCAGAAATGTAGGCCTTTATAATCCAGAGACATTTCTTCCTATCCTGATTTTCAGTAATGCCCTACTTTCACTGATGCATGAGAAGGAGTGGGGATCACCTCACAGTAGCTTCCCCTCCCCACTCACACTGCCTACTACTGCATAGGCCAACCCACCAGAGATATAAGCAATATTGTCTCCCATTTATCCTGTGTGTGTGTGTGTGTGTGTGTGTGTGTGCATGATGTTGCTTCCCTCATTAAAATGTGAGTTTCTCAACAGCAAAGAATGTCTTTTGTCTTTATGTGCCCAATACTTGGCACAGTTCCTGGCACACAGTAGGCATTTAATAAATGTATGGTTATTGACCAACTGTATCCATGTTACATTTCTTTGGGGTTTTGTTTGCTTTGGGTTTTCACCTGGATATTTAATTTTTAACTTATTGTTTTTCTAACAGGGTTTTATGACAACTAGATCTTGGATGCCCTTGATATCTCCTCCAGGATTGAATTAAAATTATAAATCCCTAATTTAATTCAATTCAGCTAACATGAATTCAATGCCTACTCTGTATAAGACACTGTGTTAGGAGATGAGGCTAGAGAGAAGAAAAATCAAGCATCTCTTCTCCTTTAGGAGCTTATGGTCTTGGCAGGGGAGGGGAGGTGTTGGGAGATTTAAGTGAAGATTGTCAATTTCTGAGGTACATTTCCATCACTGACATCTGGCATCTGAAACCACTTTTATGGTATCCATCCCACAGATATCATTGCTATACCTTAGGTCTCTTCACTTGATACACAGTGCCTATGACAACTTAAACATTCACATCCCATGAAAACAGAGAGAACTCTCAATAAAATGGTAATACTGTGCATTACATTGAATACACTTGCTTTTAATGAGCCTAAAAGAGCATGGGAGTAATGGGTTGTTGAATTATCTTTCCTAAGAGGGAAGTGATATAGGAAGGAAATAAATGCACATAAGTTGGGCATGAACA
>JAQQSK010005401.1:0-14924 GCA_028658325.1 Potorous gilbertii
CCTTCCAGGCCTCCCTGAAGTCTTCTTGTTCATCATTTCTTATGGCGCAATAGCACTCCATTACATTCATATACCATAATTTACTAAGCCATTCCCCAATTGATGGGCAACTCCTTGATTTCCAGTTCTTGGCTACCACAAAGAGTGTTGCTTAACATTCACTTTTACAAGATTTTGAGTGCCAAATTTTTTCCCTCCCTCTTCTCCATTGTTCTTAAAATGGTAGGCAGTTTGATATAGTTTTTATATTAACGATCATGTAAAAATATTTTCATATTACTCATGGTTGTGAAAGAAGAAACAGACCAAAAAGAAAAAAAAGAGAAAGAATAAAGTAAGTGAAAAATATGCTTTGATCTTCATTGAGTCCATCAGTTCCTTATCTGGATATGAATAGCATTTTCCTTCACGAATCCTTTGTACTTGTCTTAGATCATTGTGTTACTGAGAAGAGCTCAGTTCTTCGTAGCTGATCCTCAAACAATGTTGCTGGTACTGTGTACAATGTTTTCCCAGTTCTGCTTAGTCTGCTTTGCATCCGTTCATATAAGCCCATATTTTTTCTGAAGTCTTACTGCTCATCATTTATTATCACATAATAATATTCCATTATATTCATAAACCACAACTTAACTCAGCCACTTCCAAATTGATTGTCATCCTCTCAATTTCTAATATTTTACCACCATGAAAGAACTGTTATAACATATCTGTTATAATATATACAGTTATCCACATGTAGATTCTTTCCCCATTTTATGATTTCTGTGGAAAACAGACCTAGTAGTAGTATTGCCCTCCAGAGTGGTTAGATTAATTCACAACTCCTCCAACAGTGCATCAGTGTTCCAAATTCCCCACATCCTCTCATACATTTGCCATTTTCCATTTTTGTCATATTAGTGAATCTTATGTGAGGTTACTCTAATCAAAAGTGATTTAGTCAATCTTATGTGAGATTACCCTAATCAAAAGTGATTTAGAACACTTCTTCATATGCCTATAGACAGCTTTGATTTCTTTATCTGAAAATTGTCTGTTCATATCCTTTGAACCATTTATCAGTTGGGGAATGGCTTGTGTTCTTATAAATTAAGTTCAGTTTTCTATATATCTGTTCCCATTTGGATTTCTCCAAAGCTCTGTTGTAGCTAACTTTTCTAGTATTCTATTTACCTCCTTTGTTTCTTTCTTGTTGATTTTTTTTGGTAGGTTTTATTGAGTTCTGAGAGGGGACAGTTGAGGTCCCACATTAGTAGAGCACTGATATCTATTTCTTCCTGTAATTCACTTAATTCCTCCTTTAAGGATTTATATACTATTTAACTTGGTGAATATATGTTTAATATTGATATTGCCTCAGTGCCTATGATACCTTTTTAGCAAGATGTAGTTTCCTTTCTTATTTCTTTCTTATTTACTTATTTATTTCTTTTCATGTTTACTTTCACTTTCTCTGAGATCAAGGTTGGTATTGATGCTTTTTTTACTTCAGCTAAAGCATAATAGATTCCATTCCAGCCCTTTACCTTTACTTTCTATGTGTCTCTCTGCTTCAAGTGTGCTTCTTGTAAAGAACATACTATAAGATTCTGTTTTTTATCCACTCTGCTATCTGCTACTGTTTTATTGGAGAATTCATCCCATTCACATTCACAGTTATAATTATTAACTTTGTTATTTCCTTCCATTCTATTCTTTCTCCTTTTTGTCCTTTTCTCTTTTTTCACTCTTACTCTCCTCACTAGTGTTTTGCTTATTTCTACCACCTTCCTGATCTGTCCTCCTTTCCCTCAGGCCCTCACATCACCCATGACCCACATTTAATCTCCTCCTATTTCACTGCCAGATAAGTTAGATTTTTGTATTCAACTGCTTGTATGATTCCCTCTTTCAGCCAACACTGATGAGAGTTGTGTTTGTCCTTTGTTTTCAAAGAAGCTTATCACATCAGGGAAATGATGACATGACTTGCAATTGATTTTTGATTTTTTTTGGGGGGGGCGCTGTGCAAAGTCACTAGCTCTGCTTTTCTCCACAGTCATCTGGGCCCAGTGATGAGATAATCATCAAGATGAGTGGAGATGGCACAGGATGCAGTAATAAGAGTGAGGATCAAGCAATGGCCATCGCCCCACCTCACGTTTCCCTTCGATTGTAATATGTGTTTTGTGCCTCTTCACCGTTTTACCTCTCCATTCTTTCTGCCCCCATGGTACTCCTCCTTCTCATCCCTTATTTTATGTCATTCCCTCAAATTCACCTACCCATACTCTCTGTTTATGTATATTCCTTCCAGTCATATTAATAGTGATAAAATTTTGTAAGTATCTTCCGGTGTAGATATGTAAGTAGTTCAGCTCTATTGAATCCTTCTTAACCTCTTTATGCTTCTTTTGGGTCTTGATATTGGAAGTCAAATTTTGGATTTAGTTCTGATCTTCTCCTTTTGAAAACTTGAAATTCTAATGACCATTTTCTTCTTTGGTATGTCATGCTTAAATTCACTGAGTCTTCATTGTAGTCCTAGCTCCTTTACTTTCCAGAATATCATATTTCATGACTTCCAATGTTTTAATGTTTCAGCTGCCAAGTCCTGTATAATTCTAATTGTAATTCCTTAGTATTTGAATGGTTTCTTTCTGGCCACCTATAGAATATTTTTTTTCCTGTACAAATAGTTCTAAAATTTGGCTATAATGTTCTTTGGAGGTTTTATTTTGGAATCTCTTTCCTGAGATGATCAATGGATTCTTTAAGTTCCCATTTTGTCTTCTAGTTCCAGGACATCAGGGCAGTTTTCTTTGATAATTTCTTGAAAGAGGCTATCCAGGTACTCCTTTTAATTATAACTTTGAGGTAGCCTAATGACTCTGATATTGCCTTTCCTGGATCTATTTTCTAGAACAGTTGGTTTTCCCATGGAATATTTCATATTTTCTCCCATTTTTTCATTCTGTTGTTTCTGTTTGATTTATTTTTGATGTTTCATACAGTCATTAACTTCCCCTTGCCCAATTCTAACTTTTAAGGTATTGTTTTCCCCAGTTAGCTTTTGTACTTTCTTTCCCACTTAGACAATTGTATTTTTTAAGCTGTTTTCAAGCTGTTGACTCTTTTTTCATAATTTTCTTTTATCACTCATATCTTTTCCCATTTTTTTCTCCTACTTTTCTGATACAATTTTTAATTTTTTTATGTGTGTGTTCTTCCATGAGTTCTTTCTGGGCCTGAGACCATTTCCCATTTTTCTTTGAGGGTTTTACCCAGAGGTGCTGCCCATGGTACACTGGTGTACTCTTGTAAATTTGTGTCATGGTCATCCCTATCGCCATGATGACTTTCTATGATCAGATGCTTTTTCTGTTATTGTTTTTTTGCATATCTTTTTTGGGGAACATTTTTCCTTTTGTAAAAAAAATTATGCTCTCTTCTCAGGGTGATAGGCTCTCTGTCTCAGATTTCTTGTACCAAAAGCTCCAAGTCCTGACTGTTTACCTGGTATTGAACTGATATTGTCATGACACCCACAGGGGTATCATGTCTGTGTCTGTCATTGTTGAGGTGCTGCTGGAGGCTATAAGTATGTAGCAAGTAACCTGATGCTAAAAAAGAATCCTAGTGGTGGTGTCTGGTGTGTGCTGAAGCCTGGTGGGGTGTTTCTGCATTTTCCTTGCCTATACTGAAGCACATGGAGTTCTGGCCTCTACAGGATGCCTGTTTGCCTGGGACTTCCCTGAAGCATAATTGTTCTTGTAATTGGAGTCTTCCAGTTACCAAGGCTATGTTAAGGCTCATAGTGGGTCCTGGTGTTGGCATTTTCCTGCTCCACATGCTGGGGCTCAGGATCTCCCACTGGTTTACTGAGGTGGGACTTGATGCTGACTTGCTGATATATGTCCTTTCCTATAATGTCCTCCCCCTTCACTTGAATGAGATGGAGTTTTCTTGCCAATATTCAAAGTCTCCCTGGCTAAAAGATTACTCCACCCCATCTTTCAGCTGGCTTTACTGTTCCAGGATTTGTTTTGGGGCACTATTTTATTGTTTTTTGGAGTAGAATATGGGAGAGCTAAAGCAATTTACTGCTAACTCTGCCATGTTGGCTCCCAGAAGCAGAATTCCCAACTGGAGTATTCTAGGAAAATTTCTAAATATACTTATTGTGCTGCTCATGTCTAAGTTTCCCCAGCTGTCGATAAAAGAGTCCCCAACTGCTACATAGGCATTTAGCATATTAAATGCATATAAAATATGTGACAAACTTTAGCAAATCCCCACAGAAAATGCATAATAATAAAAGGAACTCATAGGAGCCAGAGAAGAGTCACTGAAATACAAAAGATGATCAAATATTCCCTTAGATTTCCCCTGGAAGAAAATATATCTCAGGAACAGGTGAACAAAAATTTCCTTTCACAGTGGACCTGAAGTGATTTAAGAACTTATGCCAAAATCAGGAAGCAGTAATAAAGTGTGTTTTTCCTGCCTTTTCTCCATGATGAGATGAATGTCTTCCAGGTGCAGGAGTCATGTTCTCAGTCCTTTCACTTTCTAAAGAGGAAGAAAACTTGCTGAGTGGTTAAACTCACCTTCTCAAATTTGGAAACTTTAAAACTTGCTCTTTACCAGTACATAATCCCTAGATCAGGATTTTTTTTCTTTTCAGACACTTTCAAGTACATATATATATATATATATATATATATGTATATATATGTATACATATATATATATATATATATATATATATACACACACACACACATACATAAAGCTAAAGTATATTATGTGTGTATATATATATATATATATATATATATATATATATATATATATATATACACACACACACCTCTTCCAGATTATGAAGGTAAAATACATACTCTTGTATTCTAGTCTTTGAACTTTTCTCAAAGAGGGGAACATAAGAGAGATCTTCCATCATACAGTAATTTATGATCCAAGAATTGCCCTACCATGTCATCTAGATGAGCATACAGAGCTTTCAATGTGTTTTCCATGAACTCTTCCTAAGAGATGAGGGGGAGAGAGACAGAGAGACACAGAGGCAGAGAGAGCCAGAGACAGAAACAAAGACAGAGAGAGACAGAAACAGAGGCAGAAAAAAGAAACAGAGACAGAGAGAGGGAGAGAGCGATAGAAACCAAGACAGAGACAGGAAAAGAGAGAGAGAAAGAGACAAAAACAGAGACAAAGAGAGAAAAAGAGAAAGAGAGACAATGAGAGATGCAGAGAGAGTCAGAGGCAAAGACAGAGACAGAAACAGAAATACAGATAGAAACAGAGAAGAGAGAGACTCATGAGTGGGGGTGGTGTTGGTAAAGATCACTCCAATTGCTCTTACAGCTAATCTTACATAAACCATGAAAAGAGGAATGTCTCTTGTGTTTTATCTTTCTAACACACTGTTACTATTACTTTTGGAAGCACCTCCAAACACAGAGTCAAACACTGAGAATTCCTATGTGTGCTCAGAAAGACACCACAGAGAGGTGGTCCTCAGAGGACTTAGTGAGCCCTTTACAGGGCTGTTTATCCACCTTTAGTATCCACCTATCTCCCTTCTCTCATCTGTGGCTCCAAGAAGCTGTAGTATAAGCAGCAGCCATGTATACCATCTCAACAGACGGACTGAACCAGGTTGGAGGTAACTGATAGACCTCAAATCCAAGCAGATATTTACCCCAAATCATGTGAAGATTTTCAGTAGAATGGGCAAATGAGAACAATTTGATCTAAAGTCCATGAAAGTGGCTGAAGCAGGCAACGTAGAAGGCTTAGAGCTTGGTCAGACATTGAAGATGCTAAGACTATTCACTGTATCCCCTGTCATGGCCAGTTGTCCTGACATTTCTCTTGCCTCTGGACTTCAAGGACTCTGAAAGACATAGTGAAGCTGATGACTTTGTGTAACTCTACCTCACTTAAATCCAATTTGCAAGCAATTCTAGACATCCCTCTGTTACATCAATGGTCCTCTTTAAAAATGAAGGACAAAGAGTAATATGCAACTTGAGTTAAAAATATTTGAATATTCTACTAGTCACCACCCTCACTGCCAAGGAGGGCATTCAGGGATGTATTTTCTTGTCTCAAGGTTAAGTGCTTTTTTAAAAAAAATCAATAACAAAGTGGAATTTTACATTTTCAGAACCACTCTGCCAATTGTTTCACCATAAAGATGTGGTTTAACAGAGAACATTAGCTTTGAAAGGCTACATTGTTCTGCTTTCATCAGAGCCTCCATAGACAATTCTCATAAAGATTTCATAGAGACAAAAAAGCAAGTATATGGATCTATAGTTTTAGATAGGGATATGGATTTCATTCATCTATTCTACTAGTATATTATCTATCACTATAGTGAAATCATGTCAAAAATGCCAACAATTAAATTTACATTATTTGACTAAAACTATAATTTTCCTAGCACCATCTACCTCTATTTCTGCCGTTGTCACTATGGAAGTGAAGGGGTGCTGCATAAGAAAGGAGAAAATGTTGTACTGTATGTAGCTATATGTGTATGTATTTGAATAAATGAACACACACATCTATGTGTATGTGTCTATGTGTTTATACACACATATACCTAATTGTTATCATGTTTTCTTATCCAAAAAAATATGAATTTCTTGTGGATGAGCACTTTCTTTTTGCCTTGCTTTAAGTACTCAGTGTTTAGTAAAGTTGTTGATTGTGCAACTGATTAATAAATACTTTTTGACCTGGGTGATCCCAATAGTAGGGCGAATAAAATTCATAATTATTGGTTTAAATGATTCCTAGTTAGATGAATTACTAATAAATTACCTCAACAGCTTCTTTTCAGATGCAAGTCTGGGGCTACTAATAAATTACCTCAACAGCTTCTTTTCAGATGCAAGTCTGGGGCTACTAATAAATTACCTCAACAGCTTCTTTTCAGATGCAAGTCTGGGACTACCTTTCTTTCTTTCTTTCTTTCTTTCTTTCTTTCTTTTTTTTTTGGAGAGGGACAAAGCAAGGCAATTGGGGTTAAGTGACTTACCCATAGTCATATAGGTAGAAAGTGTCAAATGTCTGAGACAAGATTTGAACTCAGGTTCTCCTGATTCCAGGGCTGATGCTGTAGTCACTTCCCTACTTAGCTGCCCCAAGTCTACCTGTCTTAAAAGAAGGCAGTATCTATTACCAAAAGATAAATTTTTCCAGAAACAGTGTATTTTATACAAAGTATTCAATGTTCATAGTGGTAAATACATACACATATAGTATGTATGTGTATTTATATATTTATATTCATATATACACACATACAAATATACACACATATATACACTGATGCAATATATGTACACACATTTACTGATGCAAGTTTTGAAAGTTTTGTGTAAAGTACAGAAAGTAATTTTTCCTTGTTGGTCAATATATTGCTCTCTTATATGAAAAATTTACATGGAAGGATGGATGGATAGATATTTGAATTATCTCTGCTCCATATATAAATATCTATGTAGCTATGTGTGTATATATATGTGTTTGTATATGTGTGTATGTATATATATATCATTATAATTATCTAATCTTGAAAATATATATTTTAATTAATGGCTCTAATTATAATTCCATCTTTGCTTTTGCTGCTCTGCCTGGTTTCAACTGCCCAGAAAAGCTCATTACTTTTAAACTCACTACCATGCTGCTCACTCAAGCTGTGAATGACATCTTGATATAAACACTTAGAAGAAAACAATCTATTGGCTAAGGAAAAAAAATAAAGAAAAGAAAGCATGCCTAAAAGTACAAGGGAGCAGTTCTCAAATTATTGATAATTTAACTAGCTAAAAAAATAGTTCCATAACATTTATTGTGCCTTCTTTATTTGTTGTATGATCTTTGGTTAATTTTCAGGCTAATGACTTCTTCACATACTGCAAACATTTAAAACAAGTTCAAATAGAGTGAAAATGTTTCAGTATTTTATATAGACATGAAAAGTCATTGTCTTTTTTAAACAAGCTACCCGTGAAATAACTTTAGAAATGTGTATCAAACATGATATTGAGTGTACCATTATTAACATACTCAACAAAGATAGAAATCAAAAGAAAGATATTTCAGCTAGGATGCAGAAGTTGCACTTTACAAATTATAATACCTACAGGTGATATCTACAAATACCTTTGCTTTCTGTAGGCATGATATAGGAAACACAAAAATAACAAAGACAAATCTGTGGATGAACTATATAGTTAAGTGTGTTGAGACTTACTGACATCATGAAATCAAACCTGATTGAAAAGAACATGTTGAAAGAAACTAATTGCCATACATTACAAATCTTATACTTACACATTTATAAAATTAATATTAACCAATTTGGAAAGTATCATAAGAGAAGAGACTGGTATTATTAACTATAATATTCATCTGATCCTAAGACAAGTGTGAAAAAAACGTCAACTTTGTTCACAAAAAGAGAAAGAGGACTGATAGTCATTCTAAGAGCATATGATGTTCTAACCAAAAATATTAAAAAAAATATGGAAATGCTTCTGAAACAAACAGATATCACTTCAATAAGGAATAGTTAATAACAGAAATATGTTACTGGATTTGATAAACACAACTGTCAAATAGAATTTATGAAATAGCAAAAGTGAAAGAATGGAATCAAAAGCCCTTTTGAAGTATACATTTTTATGATCTAAATAAACAATATGTCAAAAATACTAAACAGAACGGGCAGAGTCAAGATGGTGGAGTAGAAGAAAGGACCTATAAAAGCTCTCCCCCACAGCCCATAAAATACCTGTAAAAAATGACTCTGAGGAGCACAAGCACAGAGCAGAGTGCAGACACAGAGTGGGTACAGGTGCCCAGCAAAGCATAGCCCAGTGTGCTGCATGCTGCATCAAGGACAGGACTAGAACGGGCTTCAAGGCACCATGCCGTCAGCAACAGCTATGGGTTCCAGACTCCTCAACTCACAAAGACATCTTCAAAAGTCACTAAGAAAACTCTTTCACTTGAGAGAGAAGGGAACAGGGCAGTATAGCCCCATCCCCAGGCAGCAGTGACTTCTATTGTTGGAGCCCTGGCCTGTAGGAAATAAGCAGCTGATCTGGATCTCAGTCCTGAGTGGAGGCCCTGGGAGCACTGGTGTGGTGGAGTTGGTAGAGATTCTGGAGAGGAAATTCTGCTCAAAGACCAAAGCACAGGCTAGGGGAGGAATAAGCACCTCTCACTTGATTATGCCACCTTGGAGGAACTGAAAATATATAGGTCCCCAGAGTACACCATCTTCATGTCAAAGAACTCAAAAGCTAAGTAGCTGACTGGGAAAATGCCCCCAAAAGGGAAAAAGAATAAGACAATAAAAGGTTACTTACTTAGTGAGGAGGTATTTCCTTCCATCTTTACAGATGAGGAGGAATAATTTGGGTCTTCAGAGGAAGAACTAAAAGTCAAGGCTTCTGAGTGCAAAACCTCCAAAATAAATATGCAATGGTCTCAGACCATTCAAAAAGAATTTTGAAAATCAAGTAAGAGAGGTGGAGGAAAAATTGGGAAGAGAAATGAGAGAGATGCAAGAAAATCACTAAAAGCTAGTCAGCTAAAGGAGACCCAAAAAATTCTGAAGAAAATAAAATCTTTAAAAATAGACTAACTTAAATGACAAAAACAGGGCCAAAAAGGAAATGAGGAGAAGAATGCTTTAAAGAGTAGAATTAGCCAAATGGAAAAGGAGGTTCAAAAGTTCACTGAAGAAAATATTTCTTTAAAAATTATAGCAGAACAGATGGAAGCTAATGACTTTATGAGAAATTAAAAAATTACAAAACAAAACGAAAAAAATGAAAAAATAGAAGACATTGTGAAACATCTCATTGGGAAAACAACTGACCTGGAGTATAGATCTAGGAGAGACAATTTTAAAATTATGGGACTACCTGAAAGTCATGATCAAAAAAAGAGTCTAGACAACATCTTTCATGAAAATACCAAGGAAAACTGCCCTGATATTCTGGAACCAGAGGGTAAAATATATATATTGAATGAATTCATTGATCACCTCCTGAAAAGATCTGAAAAGAACAGCTCCTAGAAATATTGTAGCCAAATTCCAGAGTTCCCAGGTGAAGGAAAAAATATTGCAGGCAGTCAGAAAGAAATACTTTGAGTATTGTGTAAATACAACAAGAATAACAGGATCTGGTGGCCTCTGCATTGAGGAAATGAAGGGCTTGGAATATGATATTCCGGAAGTCAGAGGAACTAGGACTAAAACTAAGAATCACCTATCCAGCAAAACTGAGTATAATACTTCAAGGGAGAAAATGGTCATTCAAAGAAATAGAGGACTTTCAAGAATTCTTGATGAAAAGACCAGAGCTGAATAAAAAATTTGACTTTCAAACACAAGAATCAAGAGAAGGATGAAAAGGTAAACATGAAAGGGAAATTAGAAGGGTCTTACTAAAGCTGAACTGTTTACATTCCTACATGGAAAGATAATATTTGTAACTCTTGAAACTTTTCTTAGTATTAGGGTAGGTGGAGGGATTACACTCATATATAGAGCAATATGCACAGGGTGAGTTGAATAGCAAGGCATGATAACTAAATAAAATTAAAGAGTGAGAGAGGAATATATTGGGAAGAGAATGTAAGAAATGGAAAAAGGCAAATTATCTCTCATAAAAAAGTCAAGGAAAAGCTTTTTCAATGGAGGGGAAAAGGAGAAGGTGAGAGGGAAAAAGTGAAGCTTACTCTCATTACATTCAACTCAAAGAGGGAATAACATGCACATTCACTTAGGCATGAAAATCTATCTTTCACTACAGGAAAGTAGAGGGTAAAGAGTAGGCAGGTGGGGGTGATGACAGAAGGGAGGGAAAATGGGAGGAGGGAGTAATTAGAAGTAAATACTGTTTGGGAAGGACAAGATCAAAAGAGAGAATAGAATAAATGGGGGATAGGGTTGGATGAAGGGAAATATAGTTAGTCGTTTACAACATGACTATTATGGAAGTCTTTTGCAAAGCTCCACATACATAGCCTACATTGAATGGTTTGCCTTCTCAGTGGGGATGGGTGATGAGGGAAGAAGGGAGAGAAGTTGGAATTCAAAATCTTAGGATTGAATGTTGAGAATTCTTTTGCATACAACTGGGAAATAAGAAATACAGGTAATAGAGTATAGGAATATATCTTACCCTACATGAAAAGAGAGAAGATGGGGATAAAGGAAGGGAGGGGTATGTTAAAAGGGAGGGCAGATTGGGGGAAAGGATAATCAGAATCAGTCATGCTTTTGGGTGGGGGGAGGGGAGATATGGGGAGAAACTTTGGAACTCAAAATTTTGTGGAAATGAATGCTGAAAACTAAAAAATAAATAAATATTTAAAAAAATATTAAACAGAGAGCTAAGTTGTGTGAATTTCTTTCTGAAAATTGGAAAGTTTTATCATGGCCAGTGAAGACTATGTCATCACCACCAGAATAACAAGAAAAAGCCCAAAGATAAAATAGGAAAAGAAAAGATAGGAAATATGCCATATATTAGTGAAATCTTAAAAAAAAATACTAGCTATTGAGTACTGAGAAGAATATGAGCCAGCAACAAGAATTATACATCAAAAGCTAATTACATTTCATGAACTAAGAAATGACAAACCCCCATGCTATAAATATTAACCTCAAATTTTCCTAAAGAAGTCAAACAATAAAAATGATTGAGACTAGGCCATTTTCACAGATTGAACTGTGACTCACAATTTCCTGAAAATAACCCTAACCCCTAAAAACTGAAGAACAATATTTTGTATTAAATGCTGACATAACAAATATTTACAATTTCCAGCATACATAGAACAAAAAGGTTTAAAATGTATACACCTAGGGGAGGTTAAAACAATTTGGCAAATGGTAGAGGTGCATATCATCTTTGTTTTACTATTTTCTGCTATAGTTGTGTTGTGTGTATGGTTTTTAGCAAGCCTACAGAGAAAAAACTCACACCTAACATGTTTATTCAATGACAAAAGTGATTTTATCCAACTGTGTGGTGACCCATAAAGAATTATATATCTTTGAAAACTGGTTGCTTTTTTTTCTAGGACTATTTCTACTTGAAAAAAATTATAAGTAAGAATATGATGATGTTTATGACAATAGTAGCAAAAAAACTGTAATAATAATCCCTCAAAACACTAGCTGCCATCCATATAGTGAGTGGGGGTAAGGTGGGAGAATAAGAGAAAATGAGCCAAGATGGTGTATTATGAAGGCTCTGTGTGCTATGAAACTATCAAAGTAGTTAAAAAGTCTAGCAGGAACTCTGAAACTTCAACCATTTGGGCTGTGTTGATGACAATGGTTGGGTAAGACTTTTGCGTAGTGTAAAGTTATTATTCCCCTAAATTAAAAAAAATGGCATATGGTTACTGACTGGATCTATTCCAAACATCATGATAACCAGGTTAGTAAAGAGTAGTGTCAAAGATGTCTTCATGTCTGGTAACACAAAATAGTAAAATATATAGGAACAAATCAAGAAATATCAATACTACCATCAGCTGCTGAAGAAGCTGTACATCTGATAGTAATGACCTAAGCAGTCAATCACAGATATGCACAAAATAATGTAAAATATTAATTATTTTATTGTGCACCAGCACTACATCGTAACAAAAGTGGAAACAGAGTTTACCAGTTAGAATCAAGGGATTAATACTGAGTTTCATAATGAAATTCTCAGCACCAAGTTGCAGAAAATGCATTACAGATCAATGCAGAGTAATCATGAGAAATAACTGCATTTCTAAACCCAGATTAGAGGAAATAAGATTGGAAATTGAAGAGTTACTTAACTCTAAAAAAAGGAAAAAACTGAAGTAGTTGAAGACACAGAAAATCTACACTTAACACAAGCACAAACAAATACTGAAACAAATGGCAAAAATAATGACGGTATCTCAAAAGATATTGAAAAGTAGATAGCATATTTAAATTGGGATGTCAAAAATTCCCTTTGAATTTGATGCCAGGAGCCCAATAGACCAACTATAATAACAGGAAACATCAATAAACAATACCATAACCATCATAAACAAATGCATTCTACACAATATCTGACATCATATAAAATCATCTAAGACTTTTACACAACAGTATATTCAATGACTCTGGTAATGGTAAGGAGTGAAAAAAGAAACATAAAGATATCTAAAGATATTCCAAGGGACAAATATCAAATACTACCATATCAGAAAAAATCTATTGAATATTCATGGAAAGACATTATATGATTTTCAGGAAAGACTAGTATCTCTGGTGTAAGGACTTGTTAAACCTTTCTCAGGGCTCTCATTTACCTTTGGTATCCACCTGATTCACTAAACTGTCACCTGTGGCTTGAAGAAGTTATAGCATGCACAATCGCCACACTCTGGTAAGCCTTCTTGGCTTGAGGGTAACCAGCAGGCCTCCGACCCATCAGGAAGTTAGGGGGGATGTCTGCCCCATGTATGTGAAGATTTTTCTTTTGAAATGGGAGGATAAGAACAATTTAGTACTGAAGTGCTGAAGTGGGCACTCTGAAACACTGAGAATTTGGTCAGACATGGAAGACACCAAGGTTTTCCACTGCACTCCAGGCCATCCTAAAAATTATCCGGATTTTTTCTTGCCACTGAGTTTCAATGATTCTGGAAGAGAAAATGAGACTGATGATTTTGAGCAACTGCTCCACTTAAATACAATTGATGCAATTGTCAAGGTATCACCCTATGATGTCACTGGTCCTCTTTAAAAATGAAGGGAAAAGAACATATGCTTAGCATATCACCATTCTAAAGATAATAAAAAAAGAACTATACAAAATTTAGAAAGAAGAAAAATTTAATAACATTAATCAGTTACAAGCTAATGTCAACCTTAGGAGGTAAGGCAATGTAACAAATGAAACATATAATTCAACATCAAACAATTCTATATTATAAAGACTGGAGAAGCAAACACATTACAAATACACTACCCTAAACATAGAGAATGTGGAAAATTTTAGGGGCTGGAAATAATGCATGCCTATAAGACCTTCAACTGGGGAGGCTAAGGCTAACTGATTGCCTTAGTCTGGGAATTCTGAGCAGAAATAAAACTAAAGTTGATCATATGTCCACACTGAGGGAGTGGCTGTCACAAAGTGGTGAGCCTTTGGAAGCAGGAGGGAGAGGGTCAGCAGGCTGCCTAAGGAGTTGTAAACTAGCCCAGGTCAAAAATAGTGCAAGTGGACTTCTGGGGGGGCGGAGCCAAGATGGCGGAGTAGAAAGACTCACCTATGCTAGCTCCGAACCCACAGCCCATAGATTTCCTGTAAAAAGAACTCCTGACAAATTCTGGAACAGTGGAAGCCGCGCAGCAACACAGTGAAGGAGATTTCCGTTACAGAGAGCCCTGAAGAACCGACCGCAAAGGTGCCCTGGACACGGGAGAGGAGTCCTGTCCTGCCGAGCGCTCCCCTCCCCCGCCCTGGCCACACGGCACTGAGAGGAGCGAGCAGAGCCCCGCAGACGTCAGGGACCTGAATCTCCGGCAGCTGCGAAGGTCCCTCCACCCACAGACGCACAGGTCAGTGAGAGGGACGGGCTGAGAGGGGAGCAGAGGATCTCCAGGACTCGGACCCCCTGGGAAGGGGCCGCTGTGGCAGAGGCTGAGGCAGCTCAGCCAGAGACTCCCAGAGCAGGCTGGAGCTCCAACCCAGCTCCACTACAAAGGAGCTCTGTATAAACCCCCTGAGGGAACTGAGCCTGAGAGGCGGCCCTGCCCCCACCTGAGAACCAGCAGATAAGCCTGCCGCCAAAAGCCCTGAGGCTGGGGAGCAGCATTTGAATCCCAGACCCCAAGCACTAGC
>JAQQSK010005402.1:0-14924 GCA_028658325.1 Potorous gilbertii
CATACACAGAGACAGAGAGCACAGAGTGAATTGAATAGGATGGGATCATATCTTAAAAGAAATCAAGGTAAATGGTGAGAGAGAAATGTAGTGGAAGGAGAGAGGGTGAAATGGAATGGGGTAAATTATCTCTCATAGAAGAGGCAAGCAGGAGACTTCTTAGTGGAGGGGAAAAGAGGAGAGCTGAGAAAAAAAACCATGAAGTTTACTCTCATCACATTTGACTAATGGAAGGAATAAAATGCACACTCATTTTGGTATGAAAACCTACCTTACAATATAGGATGATAGACGTGAAAAGTCACTACAAATAGAAAGAGGACCGTGGGGTCAGGAAGCCTGGGTTCAAGTTGATCTATATACATAGGTATGCTTACATATATGCAAACTTTGTCCAGATCTATGATTTCATTGGTCTAGGGAACTCTCAGTTAGGAAATTCTGTCTAGGGCATACTGTCTCCCTCTCTGTAAATCCCTATCTTAGAGTATCTGATGCACTTAAAGATGCTGAAGACCTCCACTGTATATTGAAGGCCTCCTTCAGAGACCATTAGTGCCTGTACATGCTATAATTATTGCTATACTGACCAATCGTCTATACTAACATTGTACCTATATTGTGTACATTTACCATTTAAATGTATTTTGTTTCCTATTTACACCCTTCATACTTTTCACATTCAAGCCACACTGGATGACTAACTGTTCCATGTCACAGCCAGTATTTGTCAGAATAGGAAAGGGGTTGGAAGTAGGAATAGTCTCACTCTGATTTGATGCTGACATGAAAAAGGACCCAGGATGTAACGGAATAAAGCCTGTATTGGACGTCAGAATCTCAAGCTGTATTCTGGTTCAGTGGCTCAGTGCTGCGGTGACTTTGACCAAGTCATGTGTTGTCTTTAGGTCTTTGTTTTCTCATCTGTTAATTGAAGTGGTTGAATTAGATGAATGCTAAGATCTCTTTTAACTCTAGAGCTAAGGTCCTATTGTCTAATGACCTTCACAATAATGTAACCCTGTGAAGTAGGATTATTATTGTTGTAATTTACATAACTTACATAAAGTTATTGTTGTCCCCATTTTATAGACGGTGAAACTGAGGTTTGAAATTCTGAAACTACCTTCCCATGGTCACACAATTAGTCAGAGCTGGAGATGTCCTTAAAGGTCCTCCTGATTCCAGTCGCCTGCACCAAACTGCCCAAGACCATGTAATTCAACCTTTATTAAGTGCCTATCTACTCTTGTTCTTTGTTTCTGCCTCTGACTTCCCTTCAAAACTTGACCCAGGTGCCACTTCTAACACAAAGATCCCCCTCCCCCTAAATCCTATCTGTTATTGATTCTTTTCCCTTGAAATAACTTTGATTTACTTTGTATAGGTTTTGTATTTTCTATGCATTTATGCCTAGGTAATATCCAGACAGTACACTGTAAGCTGCTTGAAGACCAGGTCTGTCTTGTTTGTGTTTTTGTATCCCAGTGTCTTGGCACATAATAACTACTTAATATAAGCTTGTTGAATGAATGGATGGATGGATGGATGGATGACTGGAAGAATATAAAGATGAAAAATTGCCTAGCCATAGCCTTCAAAGAGATGATATTTACTAGAGTGGATATTGTGTGTGTGTATGTGTGTTCATCCTTCATTGCTGAAGAAGACCATGCCATCAGAGAAATAATGACATGACTTTGTTTTGAGTGAGGGAGGGCTGTGCAGGTCACCAGCCTCACTTCTCCTCCAGAGCCATCTGAATTCAGTGACCAGATATTCATCAGGATGACTGGAGATGACCCAGGATGAGGCAATTGGGGTTAAGTGACTTGCCCAAGAGTCATACAACTAGCAAGTGTCAAGTGTCTGAGGTGAGATTTGAACTCAGGTCCTCCTGACTCCTGCACTGGTGCTCTCTCCACTGCACCACCTAGCTGCCTTAGAGGGGATATGGAACAGACCCAAAGGAGTACAACATCAGGTAGGTCATGCTAGGAAAAAAGCCAGATGACATAAATTGCTTTAGAAAACTATGATGAGAGAAAAAACACTTGAACTTAGAGATCTAGGGAAGCTTCAAGAAGCAGGTATCACTTGATCTGGGCTTTAACTGAAGAAGAAGATTTCAACAAATAGAGATTCCAGAAAGTATCTTCTAGATATGGGAGCTGGCCAGGGCAAATGCATAGAAATGAGAAGACTGTGAGATCATGGAATAAACAGTTAGTCATCCAATTTGGCTTGAATGTAAAAAATGTGGAGGGAGTAAATAGGAACCAATTAAAATACATTAAATTGGTAAATATACCCAAAATACTTAACAGTGTTAGTATAGGTGATTGGTCAGCATAGAATAATAACTTTAGCAAGTACAGGCACTAATGGACTCCGAAGGAGGCCTTCAGCATGCCGTGTAGGCCTTCACTGGGGAATTCATGGAAAGATAATGCCTACTGTATATTGGGCACTTAATAAGTACTTGTTGATGGATTGATTGATGAGCGTTGCCTAATTTCAATTAAATCACAGTCCTCACTCTCATATATCAATATCTACTTTTCATTTATTCATTCAACAAATATTTATTAAGCACCTACTATGTGCCATTCTCTGTCTTAGTGAATGATGTTTATTTTGCTAGGTGCATCAGAAATCAAATGGTCCCTGTTCTCTAGAAGCTCTTATAGTACTGAGTAGGCACAACATAAACCCACATAAATAAATACAAAGGATATATAAAGTAAATACGGAAAAAACAATGTGGAGAGAGAAACAGTAAGAAATTAGCACCGCCAGCAATGACAACAATAGCTTCTGTTTACATAGCACTTTAAGTTTGCAAAGAACTTTACATATGTTATCGCCTTCCATCCTCACTAATAGCCTACTGGGAGGATGCAACGTGTTCACAGGTTAAAAAATGGAAATTATATGCAAAGTTCTACAAACATGAACAAAGAATGGAAGGCACAGCTAGGTTGTAAGCTGCACCGGAGGAGGGTATACCCACACAGATGAAATCATGGACCCCTCGAAGAAGGATAAAATAATTATGCCTATTAACTATTAATAATCCACAATTATTCATGAAACCACTGCTCTATTGAAACAATCAGCATCAAATTCCAGGTAAGATGGCATCATGAAAAATCATAGAGGAACCCACCTCTCCCAGATATACTCTAGCAATGGCCTAAAAAGGACCCTAGATATAACAATGATCAAAAAATCCTAACAAACATTAGTAAGCTCCTTCATCTATCCCAGAACTACAAAGGCAGATGCTGAGTCCCAGGAGAGGCATCCCTCCAGAAAAGCCAGGTGAACAGACAAGAAGTCCATGGTAGGACCCTTACCCAGCACATTCAGCCACAGAGATCAGACTTGGGACACTGAAATCTATTAGCAATTTGAATGTAGATCCATCCAGATGAATGCAAGCCGGTGATAGGAGTCCAAGAAAATGAGCATGGACTGAATAGGACCTGACTACCCTATCCAAGAGTATGGGAGGAAATGGATCCTGGCCTTGGCAAATGAGAAGAGACTAAGCACACACACACACACACACACACACACACACACACACACACACACACACCTAGTCCCTAATGTGTCCCAGGCACTGTGCTAAAGATTTTTCAAAAACGCCAAATATTCTCATTTTATTTTCATGATCACCCTGTGAGGTACGCACTATTTTTATCCCCTGATTGAGGAAACTAAAACAAATAGAGGTGAAGTGACTCACCCAGGATCACACAGCTAGTAACTATCTGAAGTAGATGTGAACTGAGGTCTTGCTGACTCCAAGTCCAGTGCTCTGTCCGCTGCTCCACTAGCTATGAGGCTGAAGATATATTGGAGTTGTTTGTCCTTTCTTTTACGCCAATGACATCATGGGATGATATCTTGACTTTTATGTGTCCTGGGTTTAAGTGAGGCAGAATTGCACAAAGTCATCAGCCTCCCTCTC
This sequence comes from Potorous gilbertii, assembly GCA_028658325.1. Lineage (NCBI taxonomy): Eukaryota > Metazoa > Chordata > Mammalia > Diprotodontia > Potoroidae > Potorous > Potorous gilbertii. The sequence goes on from JAQQSK010005402.1 coordinate 3,980, forward strand.
TCTCCTAGAATCATGGAAGTGCAGTGGTTAGAGAAAATTCAAGATGATCAGCCAGGACTTGGATTGCAGTGAATGATCTTTGATATCTGACCAATCTGTAAGTGCTTCACAGTGCCGGCTTCAGTCACCTTCATGGCCACTGGAACAAATTGTGCTCATCTGCCTAATCCACCAAGGGAAGTCTTCACATGTCTAGGGTAATTCACAGTTATCTGCTGAGATGGTTTTACCAGAGTGCTGTGTGAGGCTGTAGATATGAATACACTGAAGAAGATATGTAATACTATGAAAAACATACTTATATGTTGCTTTCCTGGTTCTGATTTTTTTTTTATTCTGGATCAGTTCATGGAAATCTTGTGTGTTGCTGCATCTCTCATTTTCTTTCTTTTGTCCCTTTGAGTCTTTTCCCCTCCCTACCTCCTTCCTTATTTCCTACCCTTTCCCTTCCTTCCTTCCTTTCTTTTCTTTCTTTCTTTTTCTTCCTTTTCTTTCCTTTCCTTCCTTCCCTCTCTCCCTCCCTCTCTCCCTTCTTTCTTTCTTTCTTTTTTCCTGCCATTTCACTAGTATAAGGATTTTCAGCATAAGAAAACCCCTCCCCACCATATGCAGATTACCATGTACTCTTTCAGTCTTAGAGAGGTGTCTGGGTGCTGGGAGGTTAAGTGACTTTCTCTGGGCCCTGCATTTGTATTGGTCAGAGATATTTCTTGAGTCCAGGTCTTCTACCTCTTTGGCCAGCTCTCTACCCACTGTGCCTGTCTGCTTGTCATATCATAAAGAGCAGTCATATAACATTTCTTAGGACACAGTCCAACTCAGTTACGTTCATATGGCACAATGTGTTCAGTTGTTCTCCAAACAATGGTTTCCCACTTAGTTCCTACTTATTTGATGGAGCCTCTTTCTTCCAAGGACCTTGAAATCAATTTTATTAAATGTTGCTTGTTTAAAAAGAAAATTCTGTGTGCAGCAAAAGGGATCTTGGTGATAATGATGTGAATGATTCTAGGGCACTCTAAACATTGAGAGGGACAAAAGGGGTCTTATGTTTTGTTTGACCCCTCATGCCTGTTAATGTTTTAGGTCAATGGTCTAAGTAATAAGGCCATTTGTAATTAATTTTACTGTTCATTATAGACAATTATTTTCACTATCAGGTAATTTGTACTTTCAGCCTCTAATGTCAGAACTCTTCCAAGCTATGCTAAGCTTAATGCTTTGCATAATCCCTCGTTCAGAACTGACATGGTATTTAACAAGGACATGTTGGAGAAGCCTGGGTTCCTAAATTCTTTCATCATTTCAGAGACTGGGAGGATGTTTTCAATGGAAGCTGAGTTTAGGATGTTTTAAACAGAGTGCACAGATGTGGATCTTTCATGAATGAGAATTTCCTCTGTGACTGTAGAAATTAGAAGTGACTATTAATTTGTCCCTTTGGTCCTGTAAAATTGTAGGCATACACTTTTAGAAGTCATAGTGGGAGACATAGTCACCAAACAAATAAAAAGGCAACATGGATACTGAAGGAAAAGATATTATTCTAATTGACTCCTTGCTGTTGGTTCTTAAAATCTGTAAGGAAACTGACCCACCAGTATTTATGAATCACTCTTGAGGTACCAGTCCTGTGTTGGGCTTTTGGGCCATAAAGACAAAAGGGAAAACAATCCTTGTTCTCTCCAAGAGTTTACAAATGAATAGAGGGGAAAATGTTTCCACAAATAAGTATATTCAGAATACACAAAAGTGAGAAATTTCCAGATGAGACTTCACTAACAGATGAAGGTCCAGAAGGACTTAAAGGACAGAGAAATGTATAGGGCAAGGCCTTCAGATGCAGAATAGACTTTCCCCTTCCTAGGGAGGATCAGATTTTTGAATAGCTTAATTGAATATGAAGAGGCCAGCAAGATAAACTCCTGGGCACAGACTGCATGAAAACCTTTGTCTTTAGCTGCTAATCTACGAAAGACCATAGAACTGACTACTGGTACCTCTCACCTTCTGGTCAGATGGAGTGACTTATTGAGGGAAAGGTCTTTGGAACCAGCCAGGAAGATAGAACAGGAGAGGCATCCCCTCTCCCAATGACTGCCTAAAGTTGACAAGCAATCTCAGGGCTGTGGCTATGAGTGAGTCAGAGGGAAAGTCTAAGCTAAGTTTCTTAGCTGATCCTAAGCAGAAAGAGAACTATAACACTCCAGCTGAAGAATGTACAGTACCACCTAGCCAAGCTAGTGGCTGAAGTTGAAGATAAGTTAAAGCTGCCCTGAAGAAGAGTGAGCCCAGAAAGTTCAGGGGGAGGATCAACCCATCCTGCAGATCCTGTACCATGTGAAAAGCCCAGTGGTGAAGTTACCTTCCTGGCCCAGCTTTGCCCCAGGTTCTCAGAGCCTGTCAACTCTATCTGGCAGCCACTGACTAGTTGTAGCGTAGCCTGTCCACTCCAGTCCAATAATAGGCAATCCCTAGGAGAAGTGAGCACAGTTGAATCACAGCTGATTTAGCCCAGCGGTAGGTTGGGCCATCCACCTAAGACATTACATCCTCCACAGAACCCTGAAGGTGGTAGCACCTGCCTCTCTAAGTTTTTAACCTGCCAAGGACAGTATTAGGTGGGTGAGTGAACCTGGAGGGAGAGGTTACATACAAAATTGCATACACAGTCTTTTGGGGGAAAGTACAAGGCCTCTTTCTCTGTATGAGAGAAATGAGACATGGGGAGGGACAACCTACTATACAAAGTCATGGGGAGTTCTGGGATTGGGGCGGGATGGGGGGAGAATGGAAGGATGTGGATTGGGGTGAGCTTTGTAATTTACAGATGGTGTTCTTGTTTTATGCTTTTGACATCTGCCCCAGTTGAATCCTCCCCCTGGAGATTCTCATGGCCCCAGGCCAGCCCCTGCCTCCCTTTGTTGAGTTCCTGCCCCAGTTCCTTTTTGAGGAAGTACCTGATCTGGTCCAGCCTCAGTTCACTTTCTCCTCTAGACTCTCTCTTGGTTCCCTGTGAACCCCAGCTCCCCAGCCCCCCAGCTCTCCAGCTCTCCATTAAAATGCAAAAACTCCTTGAGTGAAGGAATTACTTTTCCTCTTGCTTGTATTTATATTTCTAGTAGTTAGCTCAGTGCAGCACTTAATAAATTCTCTCTCCTCTGCCTGTCTCCCTCCTGCACCCTCTCCCTCTCTCTGTTCCCTCTCCTCTCTCTCTCTCTATCTCCCTTTGCTTCTCTGTCTCTTTCTGTCCCCTCCCCAACACCCCATTACAGCTCCAGGTTCTGCTGGAGTAACTTCATATTCTCAAGTAAATGAGCTATTTTAGTCAGTGAAGTGTAGTGGAAAGGAGCCCGAGATGGAAGTCAGAAAGCTCTGTTCTTCATTCCACTCCTGCTAAGTTTTGTGTGAACTTGGTTAAAGTCACTTTCTTTGGGAGAAGCTATAACTATGAAAGGGCAATAGGGTTTTGGTCCAAGGGTCTCCAGATTTAATGGGCTCTGGCAGCCCCTGCAGTACTGCAGTGGCACAAAAACAATGATGTTAGCAAATAATTAGGGAAAGTAATTAGTTAAGATAGGAAGCTATGAGATGGGGCTTCCTCTGGCTGCTTGTCAGGTGAGCTCCTCCTAGTCCTGGCCCTGCCTTTCTTTTCCCCTCCTCCACCTCCTGGGCACCAAAATTGATAAGCTATGACTGTGTCTCTGGGTATCCATTTCTCCCTGGGTAAAATGTGGGAGTTGGACTGGGGGAAACTGAGGTACTGTGGAAAGAAAGAACACCAGCTGTGGCATCAGAGGGCCTGGGGTCAAATCTGTCCTCTGACATTAACTATCAGTGTGACCTTGGGTAAGTCTTTGAACTTTTCCAGAAATACTTTCTTTGTCTGAAAAATGAGGGGGTGAGGTCTGATCTCTGAGGTTCCTTGTCAATCAAATAGCAATTAAGTACCTTTTAAGATCTCTTTGTATACTGAGGCTACAAAGTCCAAAAGAAATAGTCTTTTCTCTAGAGGAACTTACAATGCTTGTATTTTAACTACTCATCTTTATTTTATATTTAGTCTTTGCATCCTATGTATTTTGCATCTACTCTAGCAAGCAAAAAACTGAGATGCAGTGGATACAACCCTGGACCTGCAGTTGGAAAGACCTGAGTTCAAATTCTACCTCAGATACCTGCTGACTGTGTGACCTTGGGGAAGTCATAATCTCTCTGAGCTTGAGCTTTTTATCTGTAAAATAGGGAGGGAAGAATAATAAATAGCATGTAACTCCCAGAGTTGTTGTAAGGTACCTAGGAGATGATCCATGTTTGTAATGTGCTATATGAATTCTCACTGTTATTACTGTATGGATTTATTTCCCTAGTTAAATGTAAACTCCTTGATAGTAAGGATCTTTCATTTTTTAAAATGTCCATAGTGCCTAGGATAACATCTCTCACATTTTGTTCTTCTTCAGCTATGTCTGAATTTTTGTGACCCCATTTGGGGTTTTCTTGGCAAAGAAACTAAACTGGTTTGCTTTTTCCTTCTCCAGCTCATTTTACAGATGAGGAAACTGAGGCAAATGGAGTTAAGTGACTTGCCCAGGATGAGCCAACCAGTAAGTGTTTGAGGCTGGATTTGAATTCAGGTCTTCCTGACCCCTGGCTTGGTGCTTTACCCACTGTACCCCCTAGCTGGCTTTCACATAGTCAGTGCTTAATAAATGCATCTTGCTTAATTGATTAAAGCACCTATGATTTTGAAGGTATCCTGTAGTTCTAATATTCTATATTCATATGAAACCATGGTATGAGGGACAGTTTCTTCCATAGGGACCTGACTTTAAAGGAGCCAAGGAGAGTGAGGATTCCCACTCAGATGGGCTGTCTCTAGATTAAGGGCCACATCTGCTTCACATCTCAGCCTGTCAGTAGTGTGATTAAAAGAACAGCCTTATGTGTGTTGGGTCCCCCAGTGTAAACTTCCAGAGGATAGCCCAGCACAGGCAGGGAGCTCCAGGGGTCTTCTCCCTGATGCCATCCAGTCAGCCCCCACTATTAAAAGGCCCTCGATCTTTTGTAGAAGAAGTCTTGAAAGAAGAGATAAGATACCAAGAGACAGCAAGGTTTTCATTCTCTGTTTTAGGCAATACACTGAGTGGGAAATGCTGATTGAAAAAATTCTCCCTTTTCTCATAACAAGACAAACTCGGCAGGAAAACTTGCAGATCCATTTCACAGGCTGGGAAATCATTCATGTCCAATAATGCTGATGCTTGCCTGTTAGAGTTGAGACTGGAGACCTGTCAGTCTTTCTTTTGGCAGAACATTCAATAATTTACCATCACTGGGGAAGAAGCATCTCTTAAAACAGGCTGTTTTCTTGGGTGTTAGACATCGTGGTTCTATCTAATACCACCCACCTCTCTAGTCATCTTGATCTATATCTCACCACTGGACCCAGCTGGCTCCCAAGAAGAAAGTGAGGCTGGTGATTTTGCAGTCTTGCCTCACTGAAATCCAAATCACTAGCAAGTCATAGCATCTTCTTCCTGATGTCATGGTCTCCCTTCCTTCCTTCCTTCCTTCCTTCCTTCCTTCCTTCCTTCCTTCCTTCCTTCCTTCCCCCTACACTCTTGTACAATAAAGTCCCATGACCACTTACTTATTTTTAAATACGTAAAATGTCACTGGTTGGCAAAGTTTCCAGAAATCCTACCACCTAGGGCTCTCTTGAGCATCATAGAGGAAGCTGATTGTCAGAGGGGTCAAAAAGCTGCTGGACCCAACAGGACTCACTCTGAGGATCAAGACATCCCTCTCTGTTCTCTAGGAACTCTTCTCTTTGGAAACAAATGAAAAGTTGCTTGAAGCAGGACAACCCCAGTGTGAGTAGAAGCAGTTTGGTGATCCCAGGGAAAATCTAGGGGAGCTGGAAAGAGTCTCCTCTTCTGCAGGAATAACACATTCCATACCCCTACCTTTTCGGGCTGGGTGACTTCCTTCTTCCTTAAACTCTCAGTGTCCCGGGCAGCAAGGTGCAGAGGAGCCTCAGAGCTTTCTGACTGGGTGATGTGTTCCTATCTGAAGTTCTATATTCAGAAGAAATCATAAGGCCAAACCCCAAAGAAATAAATGCACAAGGCTCTGTGTTAGCAGCTGAACCTTTTTGTCATCTCGAAAGTGTTAGTTTCTATCACTGACACCGTTAGCCTTCTGGGACCTTTGAAGCCATCTAGACCTAATCCCTCACTTTACAGAGAAGGAAACTGAGACCCAGAGAGGTAAAGGGACTTGCCCAAGGTCACACAGATCTCAAATATCAGAAGTCGAATTTAAACCCAGTTTCTCTGACTTCTAAATGCTATGCTTTCATCATTTAAATGATTATTTTCATTTCTAGCCTTGGTAAACAAGATTTATTTCAGAACATTTTTGTGAAACTTTAGAAAGACATGTCTTTCAGGAGCAGTTCTTCTATCAGGAAACAAAAGCATGTGTGACCTGGAGCCCAGCGGCTTGCTCTCAGGTTGCCACTTACGGGTGTATCTTCCAGAAGCACACCTGTCTTTTCTTTCCCACCCTCGGATGTAAGCTGCCTTTAAAGCATTTCGAACACTCAGCAGCTCCCTTCTCAGAAGGAAAGTGCATTTCTCAGGGGACTATATTAAATTGGATTGATTGTCAGGCAGCGTTGAAAAGTTAAAAAAAAAGGAATGAGGGCTGCCTTCATCTCCCTAACTCCATCGGAGTCCACTTTTCTGTTTCCAAATTAACCTTGAACAATTTCATGTGGTCAGCACAGTACCACCCTCGACGGTGAGTCTAGGCCAGAAAGTTGGCTGAACACTGAACACCTATTGCCCCTGGGAAAGGGGGATATGGAAAGCACAGCTAGGCTTCAATTTCCACTGCCCTCATTAACTAAAGGGGTTGCTGGAAATCTCTTAGCAACCTCCTGGCTTTGCCTGCATTTAAGGCACCTGAGTGAGGTGGGGAAACAAGCCCATCAGTTTGTAACCTAGTTGGTTGTGTGAGGTTTAAATAACAACCTAGGATTAAAAGCTGGGAGGGCCCTCAGGGTCATCTGGCCCAATCCCCTTATTTTACAAATGATGAAACGGAGACCCACAGACTGGAGCCACCGTTTCAGGTTATCCAGGAGGTAAATAGAGGTTTGCACGCAGGTGTGCTGCTTCTTAATCCAGGGCCCTTTACTCTCCATTCCAGAGTGAGCCTAGCCTGCTGAAAGGCTATCTATTGCTTCCAGAGTAAACTACAAACCTCATTGTTTGGTATCAATCCTTCATGATCTGGGGCAAACTCAGCTTTAAAGTCTGATCTCACAATTTCTCTCCTGTAGCTGATGTTTGAGCCAGGTTAGCCTACTTTCTGTGTGAGGTTTATGGCATTCTTTCTCCTATCTCTGTACAGGCCGTATCCCCCATATCTGGAATGTCCAATGCTCTCATCTCTGCCTTCAAGGCTTGGTTCAAGTCTCAGCACATTACCTGATCCCCTCACCACACCCCCACCCCTTGTTATTTTTCTCCCTGCAACTGAGATCACATTGAACTTCATTTATTTGTGTTTGTTTATCTGTATCCTCCTGGTAGAATGTAAGCATTTGGAAGGCAGTGATAATCTTGGTTTTGTCTGGGTCCTCAGTGCTTAGCATGATGCCCTACACATAGTAGATGCCAAAAAAACACTATTTGAAATGAATGGGATTGAATGGCAGCTAACCAGCTTCCCAAGCAATTATTGGGTTCCCATTTTTTGAAGGCTGCCAAAACTATCATTCCCAGACCTTGCAAGTGAGAAGGGAGGAAAGGAGAAGAGTAAAACTCAATTTCAATCCTAGGTTGCTGGAAGATTTCCTCCCCATTGCAATTATAAGAATACTATTTAATATTTCTGTAAGAGATCTTCACATCTTGTAGGGAAAATAACTCCCTCCACACAAAATGAGAAAAGTGCTGCAAATATTTCATTACACTCCATGTTTATTCATTCCTAAACCCAGCAGGATCACCGTCTCTGAAATTAATCCTGATTATCACCAAATGTTCTCTCCTTCCGTGATTCCCGACAGTGTCTTCCAGGACCTTTGTATTTGGTTTCCTTTGGATACACTAATGATTTGTGAACCTTTATGGTTAATGAGGTATTTACAAAGCCACGGCTGGGGAGTGTGTTATTGCAGAACATTTGGCAGTAAATAATCACAATAAGGAATTATTTTAAAGATGATTAGAAAGACTCAGGACCCCAGAACAAGATCTCTGGTACAATGGTGGTCTCAGCGTCCACTGGGCATTAAGGAGTGACTCTGGGCTGGTCATTTCTCCTCTATGGTCCTTAGCTTCCTCATGTGCCAAAATGAGGGAGTTGAAACAGATGCTACCTAAGACACCTCCCAGCTCTCATTTCTATAATCCTTGGAGACTCATAGAAACATAACAGGAATAAAAACAGCCCTTGAGTTTCTGTGCTGCCAAAAGTACATTTTCTAGATCTTTCTTCTTCTGGCTTCCAAAGGAGAAGACTGAGTGACAAAAGGGGCTGGGGCAAGATAAAGATTTGAGATGAATAAAGGGGAGAAGGAAGATTCGAAGATGATTTGGAAGGCTTTGGACTAGAAAAAAGCTAAAGACTGAATTTCAGGGAGAGAAATTTGGGATAGTTTGAAGAAAAAAAGGGTAACAGGTTGATTTGGGCTGAAAGAGGACTCTCCAAGAAGCATTTATCAAGGCTTATTTACTATGCACCAAGCCCTAGGTCTATACATAAATATTGAAAACAGTCCCTGGCTCCTAGGAGCAAGGAAAAAGAGAAGGAAGAGGATTGAGGAAAAGGATGAAAGAGGAAAAGGAGGAGGAGACCTCCTGGAAAAGGTTATTAGTAAGGAAATGTAAATAAAATGAATGGGTAAGAGAACTTCAAATTTAATGAGAAAAGACAAAAGAAGAAAGATGTGGTGATCAAGTGGTTAAAATTTAATAAAAGGAATAAAAGAAGTAAATCTGCAAAGGAGATGGAAGAGTGAAGAGGGGAAGAGAAGGTGAAAAATACAGGTAAGAATGGAGAGCAGGTAAAATTTGCAGGATTGCTTTGACTGTGATTGTTCTCCATCAAGGCTAAGTGACTGACTCCAAGTGTAGGCAGAAGGTAAAGCTTCTTGGAGATTGCTTCTCTACATTCCGTATTTTCAGGGTTGATGAAAGGGTTCTTTAAAAATCAAACACCTCGAAGCTTGGGGAAAAAGGATCCAAAGGGTTAGAGGGATGAATAACGTGTTTCAGGAGTTTGGAGAGTTGAAGAATGTCCCATAGAAAAGGAAAGAAAGGAGGGTTCAAAGGACAACTGGAGATTATAAAGAAAAATATAAAGGATGTTCTTTCTGATGAAGGTAGAGCTGAATGACTTAGAAGAAGCAATAGTAATAGCTAACATTCAAATAGTGCTTTGAGATTTGCAAACATATTCACCATTTGAATCTCACAAAGTCCTATGAGGTAGTTACTAGCCATAGTCATAGAGAATTGGAGTGACTTGCTCAGCATTCCACATCTAGTAAGTACCTGAGGGAGGATGCTTCCTTAGGAGCTTCCAAGTCCAGCTCTCTCTCCATTAGAGAGCCTCAAGAAGCAGCTGGTGCACCCCCAGGTGCAGTTAGGTGGGAGATAATCCATAAGGAGGCAGGGGAAGGAATGAAGAGTTGATGAGTGGTGATTATCTAAGAGGACTGGAAGTTGCTATTTATTGACATGGATAGTAACACTAGTGGAAAGGTCTAGCATATCTCCAAGATTTAATGGAGAACCTCTCAAGACTTATCAAAATAGGCAACTACTACCTGCTTCCAGTAATTCAAGGGGCACCATGCATAACTAGAGAGAACCTAGAAAGAAGTGCCTAAAATCTTAACATCTTCACAAAGTAACTGAAGACCACAAGGGCACAGGTAATTGTTTCCACTCAGGCTGCCTATTAAAAGAGAAAGAAGAGCAAAGCTCATTTGAGATGTGATCAGGTAGTTAAAAGGTGATGTCTAATGACACCTGACCCAAAGAAAATCTATGAGAAGGCATATCTCTCACTTCTTTGTAGAGGTAGAGGGATCATAGATACAGAACACTGCATATGTTAGACTTTTAAAATATGTTGTCTAGTTTTGTTGAATTTTTTTATGCTAAGGGATGATTTTCTTGGGGAGGAAGGATATAGCAGGAACTTTGGGTGACATGAAAACAAAAGACATCAATGATTTCTTTAAAGGTAGTATTTGAGAAAAAGTTCTGGATTTCTGAACCATGGCTTAAAATGTCAAAGTGACAGATTCCTGGCCAGGGATGGTGCATACCTAACAAAATCTGGTAGGAATGCATTTTCCCAGGGTCTTGCAAACTTAGTAGAAAGGTGTCTAAACTAAGAAAGCTGAAGAAAAGCTGGGACAACTGGGAAGTAGCCTGGCAAAAAAAAAATAGATTTAGACCAGCATCTTGCACCATATACTTTCCATTTACACTGTATGTATCTTGTATGAATGAGTTTTGTGTATTGTTTCTAGAGCTCACTATAATGAGAGCTTCTTGAGGGCATGGGCTGTGTTTTTGCCTTTTTTGGTTTCCTCAGCACATAGCACAATGCTTGGCACTTAGCTTTTGATAAATGTTGTGGACTGACTGACATATGCCATGAGTAGTTCCAAATTGTCAATCAACTGACACAGAAAAGGTTGCATTATTTTTTAAGTGGAGGAAAATGGATAGAAGTACCTTTCACAACTAGGAGTAGGGGGAGAATTCTTAATTAAATAAAAGATAGAGATTACATAGACAATTTTATGACAAAGTTGTAAAGCTTTTTAATGAATAAAACCAAGGTTGTTTGTGAAGAGGACCAATGACTTCGCAAGATGCTACCTTGACTTCTGCATAAGTTGGACTTAAAT
>JAQQSK010005403.1:0-14923 GCA_028658325.1 Potorous gilbertii
GAGAACTATTTTCTGCAGTGGGCTTTTGCACCTCTTTTTCCACTTGGCTAATTCTGCTTTTGAAAGCATTATTCTCCTCATTGGCTTTTTGAACCTCTTTCGCCAATTGAGTTAGCCTATTTTTCAAGGTGTTATTTTCTTCAGCATTTTTTTTTTGGGCCTCCTTTATTAAGGTATTGACCCGTTTTTCATGCTTTTCTTGCATCTCTCTCATTTCTTTTCCCAGTTTTTCCTCCACCTGTCTAACTTGATTTTCAAAATCCTTTTTGAGCTCCTCCATGGCCTGAGCCCATGGGGTATCTATTTCAGATATTTGGGAAACAGAGGCTTTGATTTCTATGTCTTTACCTGTTGGTAAGCATATCTCTTCGTCGTCAGAGATGAATGGGGGAATCGTCTTCTCAAGAAAATAACCTTCTATGGTCTTAGACTTTTCCCTTTTCTGAGCATTTTCCCAACCAGTTACTTGACTTCTGAGAGTCCTCTCCACCCTGGCCTAGGTCCGCCCAGCTAGTGCTTGGGGTCTGAGATTCAAATGCTCCCAGCTAGTTACTTGACTTCTGAGAGTCCTCTCCACCCTTGCCTAGATCTACCTAGCTAGTGCTTCGGTCTGAGATTTAAATGCTGCTCCCCAGCCTCAGGGCCTTTGGCGGCAGGCCTGACAGCTTTTCAATGGGAGCTTATCTGTTGATTCTCAAGTGGGGGCAAGGCCGCCTCCCAGGCCCAGTTCCTCAGGGGGTTTACGCAGAGACCTTTTGTAATGGAGTTGAGGTCGAGCTCCTGCCTGCTCTGGAAGCCTCTGGCCGAGCTGCCTCTGCCTCTGCCACGGCCACTACCTCCCGAGGGGGTCCGAGTCCCGGAGATACCCCGCTCCCCTCTCAGCCCGTCTCTCTCACTGACCTGTGCGTCTGTGGGTGGAGGGACCTTTGCGGCCGCCCGGATATTCAGGTCCCTGACTCCTACTTGGGTGTGCTCGCTCCTCTCAGTGCGGTGCGGCTGGGGTAGGGGGTGGGGAAGGCTCCGCAGGGCAGGGCTCCGCTCCCGTCTGGGGTACTTTTGTGGTCGTTTTTTCAGGGCTCTCTGCAACGGAAATCTCCTTCACTGTGTTTCTGTGCAGCTTCCACTGTTCCAGAATTTGTCAGGAGTTCTTTTTAGAGGAAATCCATGGGCGGTGGGTTCGGAGCCAGGAAATGTGAGTCTTTCTACTCCTCCATCTTGGCTCCGCCCCCCACCATGATGTTTTTTAAGTTCTTACGTTATTACCAAGTTTCAAGAAAAGCTCTCCCAAACTGTGGTCGTTGCTGTGCACACAGTTCTCCTGTTTCTGCTCCTTTCGCTCAGCATCAGGTTATGTAAGTTCTTCCAGGCGTCCCTGAAGTCTTCTTGTTCATCATTTCTTATGGCACAATAGTACTCCATTACATTAATATAACATGATTTATTCAGCCATTCCTCAATTGACAGGTATTCCCTTGATTTCCAGTTTTTGGCAACTATAAAGAGTGCTGCTATAAATGTTTTTGAACATATGGGACATTTTCCCATTTTTGTGATCTCTTGGGGACACAGTCCTAGTAGTGACATTGCTGGGTCAAAGGGTTTGCACATTTTTGTAGCCCTTTGAGCATAGTTCCAAACCGTTCTCCAGAATGGCTGGTTGAGCTCACAGTTCCACCAACAAGGAATTAGTTCCAACACTCCCACATCCTCTCCAGCATTTATCATTTTCTTGTTCTGTCATGTTTGCCAATCTTATAGGTGTGATGTGGTACCTCAGAGTTGTTTTCATTTGCATCTCTCTAATCAACGGTTATTTAGAGCATTTTTCATATCATTATAGTTATCTTTAATGTCTTCATCTGAAAATTGCCTGTTAATATCCTTTGACCATTTATCAGTTGGGCAATGACTTGTATGGTTATACACTTGAGTCAGTTCTGTATATATTCTAAAAATGAGGACTTTATCCTCGAGCTTAGGTGTAAAAATTTTTTCCCAATTTAATACATTTCTCCGAATTTTGGTTGCATTGGATTTGGTTGTGCAAAAACGTTTCAGTTTAATGTAATCAAAATTATCCACTTTGCATTTCATAATATTTCTATCACTTCTTTAGTAAAAACTTCTTCCCTTCTCCATAAATCTGATAAATACACTATTCCTTGCTCCTCCAGTTCATTCATGGTATCAATATTTATACCTAAATCATGCACCCATCTGAACTTTATTCTTGTGTATGGTGTCAGGCATAGGTCTATGCCTAGTTTCTGCCACACTGTTAACCCGTTTTCCCAGCAATTTTTGTTGAACAGTGAGTTCTTATCCCAGAGGATGGGGTCTTTGGGCTTATCAAACAGGAGGTTGCTATATTCCTTGCCTGCTGTATCTTGAGTGCCAAGGCTATTCCACTTGTCTACTCCTCTGTTTCTTAGCCAACACCAAGTGGTTTTGATAATTGCTTCTTCATAATACAATTTGAGGTCTGGTAGCCCTAGGTCACCTTCCCAAGAATTTCTTTTCATTAGTCCCTTTGACATTCTGGACCTTTTGTTCTTCCAAATGAATTTGGATATTATTTTATCCGGCTTTAGAAAATAATTATCTGATAGCTTATTTGACGTGGCAGTAAATGAGTAAATTAATTTAAGTAGAATTGTCATTTTTATTACATTAGCTTGGTCTACCCATGAAAAACTGATGATTTTCCACTTACTTAAATCTGACTTTATTTGTTTTTTTTTTTTGCTATTAAGATTTTCCTTTTAATATGCCATGAGTTACCTTGATTGTTTGTCTATTTTCCAAAGTCTTATATCTCCCCAGCTTCCATTTCCCAACCCTTCCAATAGGTTTTGCCCTTTTTGTTCTAATGGAAGAAAAGTTGGTGGAGACAGTTCTATGCACTTTTTTCTTTTAAGAAAGCAATGCAATGCCAGTGGCTTGAGTTGGCCGTATACTCGCGTATGAGAAAGGGGAAAAAGTGTACATGCATCAGAAAACTAGTCTTGAAATATTTCCTTCAATTTTATACTGGATCAGCTTTTTAATCAGTTTAAAAAAAGGTAGCAGTTGGAACTCAAAACATTTCTGCTGAGGGGAGGGGAGAGAGAAGGGAGAGTGAATGCTACATTTCTCCATTGGCCCCAAAAGTTCTCATTTCACAATGGGATACATCAAAAGCAAACATGCAATGGTTATTTTAAAACTTTTACTGCAATATAACATTGAAGTAAACAGTAATTAAGTTTCTACCATTTTTTTCACCAAAAGAAAAAAAAATCATCAACAGGAAAATAACTTTGCCTGTATGTGTACAGCTTCTTAAATCATGTTAGAAGGGGTCTCACATTCAATGATCAAGGAATTTTAAAATAGCAGTAATGATTTTCATCAGAAAGGATTTCTCCCTGCCCCCCAGCAATTAACATGAAAGAATGGGCTTTCTTACACTAATTTCATACATATTTGAAGCAGCAAAAATAACCACCTATAATTTGGCATTTATGTTTACAGTTGCTCCAAAAATCTTTTGAATTTCACAAAGCCATTATCAAGTGTTGCCATGAAATAGAGATTGTAGATTCTAGGTAGCAAAGGCTCTCTCTAAAACCAATGTTAAGTCAAAAGAAACAAGTAGCAGGGCATTACACTAAATTTCTGGATCTAGTACACTAAAAAGAGTGAAAACCTAGGAAAAATTACCTACAGTTTTATAGAAGGAACTAAATACCTGCAAAAGCTGATTTTTTGGTTGTATAGTATTTTACACTGTGTGGATTTTCTGCATCTGCTAATTTAAAGCAGACATGCACTGTATTTATTCCTGCCCTATTTCCTATATCCCCCTCCCACCCACCCCCAACCACCTACTACCTTATACCAAGTATTATGGATATGAGCCCAAATCATCCCAGACAATCCAGTGAACAATGTTAGTGTAATGCACTGGGGTGAAGTATGAGATTAAAAAAATGTCCCTTTCAATCTTCATCAAAGTTCTGCTGGAGAAGAAAATTGGCAGCCAAATTCTCATTCTTCTCACAAGCAAAGTAAGCCTGTATCACAAGTCCTTCAGGGAATCCTAATGCCTTTAACCTTTCTATAGCTTCCTTTTCCTGAGGTGTTACTTGGATGTAGTTCATGTGACCACTTCCAGCTTCCGCTATTCCTCCACTGCCACCCCCACCTCCTCCTTGACCACCGGATTCTTGAACTGGTTCATTTAGCATTTGAATAAAATGCTCTTGGTGTTGGCTGATTTGCTGCAGCAACAGCAGATTTTCCCGTCCTATTTGCTGCAACAAGGCCGGCAGGAGGGAAGGGTTCTGCTGAATAATTTGTCTCATCTGCTGGAACTGAGGCTGGTTCCGTAAAAATTCAAGTGGGTGTCCTCCAGAAGTAATAGTAGTAGTAGTTGTTGCTGTTGTTGTGGCTGCAGCTGCTGCCACTGCTGAAGACTGAGTAGCCCCCGTGCTGGCAGCCTGGGGGGGATCCACCACCTCCTGGCTCTCTCTATCTCCTGGGATACCCATTAAAAGATACTCCACTGCTCTGTCAGGGTTGTTGAAGTTGGCTCTCAGTGCTGCAATTACTTGCTCTCGCTCATAGCCCATTGAAATGATCTCAGTCACCATATTTTCATAGGATTGGCCTGTCACAAGAGCGCTTGTTGCATCTTCAAAAGGTTTAACCGAGAAGAGTCACCGAGGGTACTGTCAGAAGATGCTGGGCTAACACCAATGGGAGCTTCTCCTGGCTTCTCTGCTGGTTTTTCTTCTTTAGGAGCACTAGTAGGAATAGGTTCACAAGCTGCTGTAGCTGGTGTTGGAGTGACAGAGGTGGGAGCAGGGGCGGGAGCTGAGGCTGGGGAAGGAGTTGGGGCTGGAGCCACAGATGCTGCTGTAGATGAACTAACTCTCGTGGTGGAAGCAGAGTTTGATTGTTGAGTTGTAGCTGGTGATGGTGTTGAAGTTGCTGCAGCTTTGGGTTTTGTCACCATAACCACCACAAAGTTCTTCTCATCAATTTTGTATTCTTTGAGAGCAGTATCATCATTGAGGATTTTGCCTGCATAAATTAATTTTTGGCCTGCTACTGGAAAGGCATCCTTTCCCTTTTCAGATTCAATCTTCTCTTTCAGTGCCTTAACTGTCTCCTCAGGGCTGATGTCGATCTTGAAGGTCTGTTGCTGGAGGGTCTTGAGAGTGATCTGCACGGTGTCGCCGCTGCCCCCGGACGCCATGGCTGCTGTGGGCTCGCTCGGCCTGTCGGGCCCGCTGGGAGGAAGGTCGAGGTGGCTGCTGGGGCTGGTCACATTCACCCTGCGGGGCGGCCTCTCCCCCGGGCCTGGGCCGCCGCCGCTCCCGCTGTCGCTCTCCCCCGGCGTGATCGGCTGCGATCGCCCTCTCCCCGAGGCGCGGGGCCGGCGGGGAGTCAGTCCTCAGCAGCTGCGGGCGGGTCTGGGAGGCAGGGAGTGAATCCGCTAGTTCATCAGGGCCTGGTCGCCACCATCATGACTCGCTTCGACATCCCCCCTCCCCCTCCCGAGGAATCTGACTTTATTTGTGCAAAAAGTGTCTGTAATTGTGTTCATATAGTCCCTGGGTTTGTTTTGGCAGGTAAACTCCTAAGTATTTCATAGTGTCGACCGCAGCTTTAAATGGGATTTCTCTTTTTATCTCTTTCTGTTGGACTTTGTTGATAATATATAGGAATGCAGAAGATTTGTGTGTGTTTATTTGGTAACCTGAAACTTTGCCAAAGTTGTTTATTATTTCAAGTAGTTTTTTACTTGAATCTCTGGAATTCTCTGAGTATATCATCATATCATCTGCAAAGAGTGATAACTTAATTTTTTCTTTGTTTATTTTTATTCCTTCAATTTCTTTACCTTGTCTGTTTACTACAGCTAACATTTCAAGTACCATATTGAATAATAGTGGTGATGATGGACATCCTTGTTTCATCCCTGATCACACTGGAAATGCATCGATCTTATCTCCATTACATATAATGCATGCTGAAGGTTTTAGGTAGATAATGCTTATTATTTTATGGAAAATTCCCTTTACTACTATGTTCTCCACTGTTTTTAATTGAAATGGTTGTTAAATTTCATCAAAAACTTTTTCTGCATCTATTGAGATAATCATGTGGTTTTTGTTAGTTTTGTTGTTGATATGATCCATAATGCTAATAGTTTTCCTAATATTGAACCAGCCCTGCATTCCCGGTATGAATCCTACCTGATCATAATGTATTAGTTTTGTGATAAGATGCTGTATTCGTTTTCCTAAAATTT
Source organism: Potorous gilbertii (assembly GCA_028658325.1). NCBI lineage: Eukaryota > Metazoa > Chordata > Mammalia > Diprotodontia > Potoroidae > Potorous > Potorous gilbertii. Next base: position 6,302 of record JAQQSK010005403.1, read on the forward strand.
TGTTTAAAATTTTTGCAGAAATTAGTCTATAATTTATTTTTCTGTTTTTTCTCTGCCCGGTTTGGGTATCAAACCATATTTCTATCATAGAAAGAATTTGGGAAGACTCCTTGTTCCCCAGTTTTCAAAAATAGTCTATGTAGTATTGGAATTAAGTGTTTTTTTAAATTTTTGATAGAATTCACTTGTGATTCCGTCTAGCCCTGGAGATTTTTTACTAGGGAGTTCATTGATGGCTTGTTTAATTTCTTTTTCAGAGATGGCGTTGTTTAAGAATAAAATTTCCTCTTCTGTTAGACTTCGAAATTTGTATTTTTTAAAATATTCGTCCATCTCGATTAGATTACCGAATTTGTGGGCATAAAGTTGGGCAAAGTAATTTCTAATTATTTTTTCTTAATGTCCTCCTCTTTGGAGGTGTGTTTACCCCTTTCATTTTTCATGTTAGGATTTCGATATTCTTTTTTTTTTAATCAAATTGACCAAAGGTTTACAATTTTATTAATTTTTTCATAAAACCAGTTATTGGTTTTATTTATTAATTCAATAGTTTTCTTAATTTCAATTTTCCTAATCTCTCCTTTGGTTTTCAGTATTTCTAATTTGGTATTATATTGGGGATTTTCAATTTGTTCTTTTTCTAGCTTTTTCAGCTGCATGCCTAAGTCATTGATCTCCTCTTTCTCTATTTTATTTATGTAGGCATTCAAAGATATAAAACTTCCCCTAAGAACTGCTTTGCAGTATCCCATAAGATTTGGTAGGTTGTCTCATTATTATCATTCTCTTGAATGAAGTTGTTGATTATTTCTAGGATTTCTTCTTTAACCCATTTCTTCTTTAGGATTAGATTATTTAATTTCCAATTGATTTTTGGTTTATCTTTCCATGGTCTTTTATTACATATAATGTTTATTGCATTATGATCTGAGAAGGATGCATTGATAATCTCTCCCTTTCTGCACTGGACTGTGACATTTTTTTTGTCCTAGTACATGGTCAATTTTTGTAAATGTTCAATGTACCGCTGAGAAAATGGTATAATCCTTTCTATTCCCATTCAATTTTACCCAAAGTTCTATTGTATCTACCTTATTTAGAGTTTTATTTACCTCCTTAACCTCTGTCTTGTTTATTTTCAGGTTAGATTTATAGAGTTCAGAGAGGGGAAGGTTGATCTCCCCCACTAGTATAGTTTTGCTCTCAATTTCTTCCTTCAAATCCCCCCCCAAACACTCCTCTAAGAATTTGGACGATATACCACTTCGAGCATACATGTTTAGTACTGATATTGCTTCATTGTCTATGGTGCCTTTTAGCAGGATATAGTTTCCATATTTATCCCTTTTGATTAGATCTATTTCTGCTTTTGCTTTGTCTGAGATTAAGATTGCTACTCCTGCCTTTCTTTCATCAACTGAAGCACAATATATTCTGCTTTGTCCTTTGACCTTTATCCTATGTGTATCCCCCATTTCAAATGTGTTTTTTGTAAGCAGCATATTGTTGGATTATGGCATTTAATCCATTCTACTCTCCATCTCCATTTTGTGGGAGAATTCATTCCGTTCACATTCTCAGTTATGAATACAATCTGTATATTATCCTCCATCCTTTTTCCCACCATTCGTGCTTTTAGATCTCCCATCTCCCTTCCCCTCCTCACTAGTATTCACTTTTCACCACCTCCTCCTGCCACCTTTCCTTCCTTCTTTTATCCCCCCTCCCCTTAACTCCCCTTTACTCTTATTGCTTCTTCCCTCCCTTTTAGAATCCCTCCCCTTTCTTTCCCTTCCCCTTCTACTGCCTATAGAGCTAGTTAGAATTATCTAATTAAGTTTATTGTTCCGTCCTTTAAAGAAATCAAATGAGAGTATCTCCCAAACAATACTCATCTTCCTCCTCTCTTTCCTTCTACTATAATTTTGTACTTCTTCTTGTGATGTAATTTTCCACTTTCTGCTTCCTCCTTTTCATACCTCCTATTACTATCCCTTCTCATACTTAAATCGTATTTTTCTTTTATCATGACGTCTTTTGCTTTTTACCAGTTCCCTCTGTTTATATCCCTTTTATATTTAATAATACCTGCACAGTTCTCAAGATTATCAGATATCATCTTCCCTTACAGGGAAGTAAACAGATTGACCTAGTTGAGTAACATTTTTCCACCAGTTTACCTTTTTATGATTCTCTTCAGACCTGAATTTGAAGGCCGAATTGTCTATTAAATTCTGACGTTTTGGCCAGGAAATTCTATAAATAACTTTCTTCGTTGAATAAGCTTCTCCTTTCCTGAAATGTTATGCTGATCTTTGCTGGGTAGCTGATCCTTCTTGTAGTCCCAATGCCTTTGCCTTAGGAATATTGGGTTCCAATTCTTTTGATCTTTTAATGTAGAAGCTGCGAGGTCCTGTGTATTCCTGACCGTATCTCCTTGATATTTGAATTGTTTCTTTCTGGCTACTGGTAATATTTTCTCCTTCACTTGATAGCTCTGGAATTTGGCAACGATATTTCTTGGGGTTTTGAGTTTGGATACTTTGTGGGAGGTGAACGTTGGATTTTCTCAATGACTATTCTGGGCAGTTTTCCTTGATGATTTCCTGGAAGACATTGTCCAGCCTCTTTTCTCCATCATGGGTTTCTGGCAGGCCAATAATTCTTAAATTTTCTCTCCTGGATCTATTTTCCAGGTCAGTTTTTTTTTTTCCGTTAAATATTTTACATTTTCTTCTATCTTTTCATTCTTTAGATTTTGTTTGACTGATTCTTGCTGTCTCATTGAATCATTAGTTCCTACTTGCCCAATTCTAATCTTTATCAAATAGTTTTCTTCAGTTAACTTTTGCTTCTCCTTTTCCATCTGTCCAATTTTTCCTTTTAAGGAGTTATTTTCCCCAGTTAGTTTTTGGACTTCCTTTTCCATTTGACCAACTGCTCCCTTTAGGAAATTATTTTTTCCAGTTAATTTTTGAACTTCCCTTTCCATTTGTTCAATTTTCCTTTTCAAAGCGGTATTCTCATCAGTGAATTCTTTTTAAAATCTTAAAATAATTGGCCAGTTTATCTTCTCTTTCCTTCTTCAGGTGTTCCAGGAGAGCTGCTTGTGCTTGTGAGCAGTTTAAAGTCCCTTCTGAAGTTTTACATGAAAGTCCATTCTCAGCTTTGACCTCTTTGGTGTTTGTGTTTTGGTTCTTACCCCAATAGAATGCTCATGTGATTTTTTCTCCCTTCTACTTCTTCTTGTTCATGATATTGATTGAGTGTTGTGGCTTCTGGTTCTCCAGTCAGAAGCTACAGAACTTTGTTCTGAGCTGATGTGTGAAAAAGCTAAAAGCATTTTTTTTATTTGTGTTTCCCTTATCAGTCCTGGGATTAGCTTGTTAAGTGTGAGGGAGGAGTGGTCTTGTCACAGGAGATCTCCTCACATGAACTGAGGCAAAGGCAAGTCTCAGGGGATGGTAATCCCAGTTGCCCTATTGTCTTTCTGATTCCACTGAAGTGCTGAGGCACGCATAGATGCTAATGCGTGTTCCCACCCTTCCTGGGGCACCTCTCCTTGCGCTGAGGCTTGCCTGTGTCCTTGTGCTAGTTTTCTCTGCCCTGGGTCCTCTGTCCTTCCGGTTTGCCTCCACCGCCGTAAGAGGAATCCCCCTTAGCTATTTTCCTAGCCTCAGGTGTTATAAGAGTAGTGTCCCCTTTACTGTTTCCGCTGATCCAGGATTTTTTTGGGAATATATTTTATGGTTCTTTCATGGTCATCAAGGTGGGAAGAGAGAGTATTTTTTGATCACTCCGCCATCCTGGCTCCCGGAATTTCAAGTAGGTGACTTACCAATATTTAATCTTCGTACTGAAAGTCTCAGGAGCTGCTGCGCTGATATCTGGTGTTCAAAGGCTCTCACTGACTCAGATAGGCTTGTCTCTGGCCCTTTGGTGCTATTCTGCCAGTTCTGACCGCTCAGTTTTCCCGGGTCCCTTCTGCTCTGCTGTACTAGCAATGCTGCATTGTGCACTGTGGGCTCACCCCCCATGGATCAGATCCTTCCCGTGGACCTTCCAGTCTAATCTGGGCTGCGAATCAATCACATTTTATCTTCCACTGGATTCTGCACCTCTGAAAGTTGGTGAGATTCTCCTTTCAGAGGTATGTGAAGGAGTTTGTCAAAGAGCTTAGGTGAGCTGTTGCTCTCACTCAGCCATCTTGGCTCCGCCTTCTTACTGGGATCTTTCTTTGGGAAAATTTTAATAATTTTCTTTTAAACATTTTCATTTTTTCCTCATGAGAATACAGTTCTTTCAATCACACTGAGCATACCTGCATTCATGTTGTGATTAAATTTAAAAATGTTCAGTTTATGTCATATAATTAGATGGCCAGCTCATTGAGATCATTATGTACTAAAAGAGTCTGATGATCTCCTGTTTTAGAAGGCACAGTTTACATGGACTATGGGGCAGTAGTTGAGAGAGAATATTATAGCATTTGGTAGGATCATTCTCAGTTATGTGGAAAACATTTTGAGGTATTTTTATTGTGAAGTACAATAAAATAAATTCTACCTTAAAGTGACTAGATCAGGGGTAAAGGACTTCTTTCATACATTCAATCATCTCCTCCTACAAACTTTTATGCTATGTGAGGTATGAGGTTGTGTTTTCCCCTACAGTTAGCAAAAGGTTCTGCATATAGGAAAGTTTAAATAAAGGTTTTTTTTTTTTGTTTTGTTTTTGCTTTTCATGAATGCTGTACTAGGAAACAGGTAGAATTCAGTTGAAAATTGATCTATTATACTTAATTGTGTTTTTGTTTAGTTGTTTTTCAGTCATGTCCAACTCTTTTTGATGCAGTTTGTAGTTTTCTTTGTAAAGATCCTTTATTGGTTTATCAGTTCCTTCTATACCTCATTTTACAGAGGAGGAAACTGAAATGGAAGGGTGAAGGGACTTGCCCAGGGTCACATATCTAATAAATTTCTGTGGCCCGATTAGAACTCAGGAAGGTGAGTCATTGTGATTCTAAGATGGTACTATATTTACTGGACCACCTATCTGCCCTCTTATATTTAGTCCTTCTTGAGAATCATCAAGTTCCTCAAGCTCTCTGAAATTTAAATTTTGCATTTGTGAAATGGCAAAAATATTTTCACTATATATCTCATGTATTTTTTGTTATGTTAAAATGTGATGATGTGTAAAAAGAATTAAAAGCGTTAAATTATAATTAAACTGTCATTAATATCTGAAGTAAATTTTTAATAAATCTATTTCTTTGAGTTAAACATAAACAGTAAGCAATGAAATTGAAATGTATGAACTCTCTAACACATTAATGTAAATGGGAAATTAAAATCATAGTTCTTACTTATATTTAACACTATAACTAATTTATTTTTTCCGTTCTCAACATTCACTTACATGAGGATTTGAATTCAAAATTGTCTCCCTTTCTGCCTCTATCCCCCATTGCAGGACAGTATGAATCACATCTACTTCTTCCTCCAATCCAATCTTGTCCTCTCCTGTTATCCCTTCTTCGCCCATCCTCTGCACCATGGAATTTCATCAACCCCAAGAAGGAAAACACTGAACAGGAAAACCAAACAGGGAAATAAGTCTCAGAAAATTCTTGGTGATTTCATGAGGAATTGGGAGCTGGTGGAAATTTTATCCTTCTGCAACGATTCTGGGGAGAGGAATGCTATTACTAGACACACAATCAAAATCACAAAAATTTATGCAGGATACATAATCAGTATCTTTTTTAAAGAAAGAGTTTTCCCATCTGATACCTTGTATCCAAACAGTGACATGCTTGGTCATCATTCAATGACATTTGAACTATTCAAACTTATTTACCACTGTGGCATTTTGGGGAGATGGCCCACAATTATGCACTCGGGTGACATTGGATAGAAAGCAGAGCAGCATCAAGAGGTAGAAATGAGAAGTGTTTCAATTTGAGTCAAAGTTACATGCAGAGGGGAAGGAGCCAAGATGGTGGAGTAGAAAGACTCACATATGCTAGCTCCGAACCCATGGCCCATAATTACCTGTAAAAAGAACTCCCAATAAATTCTGGAACAGTGGAAGCCACGCAGCAACAAGGGGAAGGAGATTTCCATTCCAGAGAGCCCTAAAAAACCAATCCCAAATGTCTGTCGCACACTGGAACAGAGCAGAGCCCAACCCAGCCCTGCCCTTGCCTTGCGGCACAGAGAGGAACAGATGCAAGCAGGTTTCAAGGATGGAATCTCAGGCGGCCATGAAGGTCCCTCAACCTACAGACCCACATTTCAGTGAGAGAGATGTTTCGATGGGTAGAGTATATTACTTCAGGGGAAAAACTGGTCTTTCAATGAAATCGAGGACTTTCACACATTCTTGATGAAAAGACCAGAGCTGAAAGATAATTTGACTTTCAATCACAAGATTGAGAAGAGGCATGGAAAAGAAAACAGCAAAGAGATGTCATAAGGGACTTACCAAAGTTGTACTCCTTACATTCCTACATGGAAAGATGATATTTGTAACTCTTGAAACTTTTCACGATCTGGGTAGTTGGTGGGATTACACACACACACATACACACACACATGCACATACATGTACACGTGTGCACGTGCAAACATACACATACACACATGCACACACACAGTGACAGAGAGCACAGAGTGAATGGAATAGGATGGGATCATATCTTAATCAAGGTAAATGGTGACAGAGAAATGTAGTGGGAGCAGAGAAGGTGAAATGGAATGCGGTAAATTATCTCTCATAGAAAAGGCAAGCAGGAGACTTTTTAGTGGTGGGAAAAAGAGGAGAGTTGAGAAAAAAAAACATGAAGTTACTCTCATCATATTCGACTAAAGGAAGAAATAAAATGCACACTCATTTTGGTATGAGAACCTATCTTACAATACAGGCAAGTGGGGGAGGAGATAAGTAGGGTGGGTGGGATGATGGAAGCGATTGCAATGGGAGGAGGGAGCAATTTGAAGTCAATACCCGGGGAGGGACAGGATCAAAAGAGAGAATAGAAACAATGGGTGGCAGGTTATGATAGAGGGAAGTACAGTTAGTCTTACACAACACGACATTTTTCGAAGTCATTTGCTAAACTACACAGATATGGCCTATATTGCATTGCCTGCCTTCCCAAAGGGAATGGGTGGGGAGGAAGGGATGGGGAGAAGTTGGAACTCAAATCCTTAGGAACAACTTTTGAGTATTGTTCTTGCTACTAGAAAATAAGGAATACAGGTAATGGGGAATATAAAGTTATCTGGCCCTACGGGACAAAAGAGAAGCTGGGGTAAGGGAAGGAAGGGATGAAAGAAGAGAGGGCAGATGGGTGATATGGGTAATTAGAATGCTGAGTGTATTGGGGAGGGAGGAGGGGACAAATGGGGAGAAAATTTTGGAACCCAAAATCTTGTGAAAATAAATGTAAAAAGTTAAATAAATAAATTTATTAAAAAAATAATAGTGAATTAAATAATGAAATTTATATAAAAAATGAATAAAAACAATGTACATGCAAAGGGATTAATCAGAAGCAGAGTAGCAAATGGGCACCAACATTCAAATGCTGGTTAACCCTAATAACTGCTTGAAGAGAATTGTGAATTCCTTTTGATTGGCAGGTTGGGTAGGTATTAGGATAATTACCTGTATTGTCTTATGGTACATTGCTAACATATTTTGCAATGTAAAGCAGCCATAAATTTAAGATTGTTCTGATAAACATACTTTAAAGAACTCACAACAGTAAGGAAATTTCCCTGGAGAAATAGTGTGCTTGCTAACTAAAAGAAAATATTTAATTATATTTATACATTTCGTGACCTAATGAGCAAATAGGAAACAGTATGATATCCTGAAAACCACATTCACTTAGGTGCTAGAAGATATAGATTGTGCTATTAATTGGATTGTTGTCCTTGGAAAAATTATTATCTTCTCAGGGCTTCATTCTTAAAATCTTCAAATGGAAAAGTTGATTGGAATGATATGTGTAGCCCTGTCTAGCTTTAAATTCAGTCCTGTTTGCTTCAAGGAAATGAAACGAGATACATTTGAACATCGGTGGAATCTTACATGGTTAGTTGCTATTGGAATTGTGAGTACCGTACTTAAGATGCCAATGAGAAATTTTTCGCTCAGAGAAGAACTTATTTATGGAAATGAACCCTCTGGCCAGTCCTATACATTTTATTCCTGAATTAAGTTTCTTTCTTTACATCAAGGAGCTTAACACAGATATTTTTTCTAGTTGTATAAATAGTTGCCTACAATTTTCCTTTCACAAACTGTCATATTGTGAAACTAATTAGAACAGGTGGACTGCTACTACGATACTGTGATGTTATACTTAAAGTGCACAATATTCTGAATTTGTTGAAATCTACAGGAGGGTTCATGTTTTCCTTTGTAAATGTTGTCTCTTTATATTTTGTTGATATAACAAAAAGGTTTTTTTTTATTTTATTTTTAAATAAATTTATTTAACTTTTTACATTCATTTTCACAAGATTTTGGGTTCCAAAATTTTCTCCCCATTTGTCCCCCCCCTCCCCAATACACTGGACATTCTAATTACCCATATCACCAATCTGC
>JAQQSK010005404.1:0-14922 GCA_028658325.1 Potorous gilbertii
ACAAATTCAAAGAAACCCTCTAAGTATTGCAATCCTCAGATATTTAAAGTATACTATTAGACATAAAATTAACCAGTATTTTCAATTTTTGTCATGGTATTTTTACATTTAATCACTGGGAAGATTTGATAATTGAAACTCCACTAACATTTGAGTTCATTTGTGACAGAAAGCCAGAAGTCTTGAGTCTCTTTTCCCTAGAGGGCAAACCCTCAGAAGTAAGACACACATACACACATACTTCTTTCCTCCTGTAGCCATGCCGCAACTTCCTACTGCCTGTTTCCTAGTTGGCCATACCACTAAGGTCCCTGGAGCACCTGAACCCATTTATTTATAAACTTCTGATTACTGGAGGCAGCACCACTGGCGTACTCCAAGCAGGCTCAAGGAAAACAAACCAGCTTGGAATGTGTGAAGAAACAAATTAAAGAGAAACTCTCTTGAGGAACTGCTGGAGCTAACACACTTTGGAAGCATGTGTGGAGAGTGTGCATAAGACTAGAGGTTCCATTATCCAGGGAAAAGGAAAGAAAATGAAAAGGAGGAAAAAGACAATGGGTTTTTTAGAGATTAGAAAATGAATCTGTAGTTAATTATTTCTGAGCTGAATTGGCCACTTTGTAGTCAGGATCAAATAAAAAATTAACTGGAACTGGCCAAAGATTTCTTTAGTACACCATTATTTATGGATTTCAACAAAATAAAGGAATGGATTTTTTTCTTCCATAAAATATTTTTTTCATTTGGGAGAAAGCTATTTCTTTGTGAAAGGGGAAAACAATCCCGGATTTCCATTTAGATGAACTGAGTTTTAAGCCTTTAAAAGAAGTCCCTTATTTTCAGTTGGTCAGAAAAAAAAGTTTGTATTTCTTCAGGGTGTTGTATATTTTCAGAAATTCTGAACATTTGTAGAATGGTTGGATTTAGGTAATAAATTCAATAAGCAGTGAGTTGATCAGTAAGCTAGAAGTAGAAGGCTCTCTTCACCTTCAACATTACTGGAAATACGAACATACTAATATCCACTGTTGATGTGATAAGAATGGGTCATCAATAGAGTTTAATTTAAGCACATAATCTTTGCTGCTTACTGCTGATAAGAAAATATTTAGTGGCACTAGTTTGGTATCAGAGCAGCTAGGTGGTGCAGTGGATAGAGCACTGGACCTGGAATCAGTAAGACTCATCTTCATGAGTTCAAATGTGACCTCAGACAATTACTAGCTGTGTCACCCCTGAGAAAGTCACAGATCTTCATACATAAAATGAGCTGGAGAAAGAAATGGCAAACCGTTCCAATATCTTTGCCAAGAACACCCTGAAATGGGATCACCAAGAGTTGGACATGACTAAACAGACCCAACAACTTGGAATCAGGTATTTGTTTTAATGCCTAACTTTCCATGGAAGGAAACACAAAAATCATTTTGGATTCTTTTATGGTCAAGATCATTAGTCACCTTTCCTCATCATCTTGCCCAAGTTCATGGACAGAAAGCAATATGGTGACAATAAAATATCTATTTCCATAAAATTCTTGACAATAGTGATTAATTAAAAGGTTATGTGCTTCAGCTCAACTGGGTGAGTACTAGACTATATCACTTTTCAGTAACTCCAATAACATTAACAAAATTAATTAAAAAGCTTATTGCTGTTGCCTAAAAACTAGCACCAGACCATTCACTGAAATAAAGGTTTTATATAGTTCAAAACCTAGAGTGAGCCTACTTCTACACTCACCTCGAGGTTGTTTGTGCCACACTTCACCCAGTTTTGATTGGCACATCATTGTATGATGTGCTGCCCAGATGTCAGGATTCAGTGGCAGCTCTTGAACTTTGAATTACTGATGTTTATCTATGGCTCTCTGCAATTTCTTGATATGGTTAGTATGGAATATGTTGGTCTTTGGGCTTATCAGTTCATGCACAAGTAGGGGCTTAATGAATAGCATTTCCTGATGCCAATGATAATGCTGTCCCAATTTTATAGAGTGGCCTCTAATCTTCCAACCTGTCTCTCAGGTTCCTTCCAGTTCAAAACAGTCCTGTGGGTATGCTTCAAAGAGCACAATCAACCAGTAGAGCAGAAGGCTTCTTAAAGATGGAGTGGATATGGATATCTCTGAAAACCCAGCATCCTTTTGGGGGAACTGTAAGCATAAAGAAAAAGCTTTTCAAGGTGCTCCATGACCTCCTCAAAAATCTCAGCAGCATCCATCTGAAATGACTGACTGTAAGACTAGTTTCATCAAAAGTTGATAAAATATTCATTCAACAGTATTTATTCAAGTATAGTACATATCATTCTTCAATCACAAAGTATGCTAGACATTTTGGGAGACAGAGTCTATACCCCTGAATTTTGGCTACCCTCTTTTGAAAAAGCTCAATTCTTGATCCACAGGGAGGAGAGAGAAAAGCTTCACAAAAATCTCATTCATCATGTTGGAAAGCATATTATTTTATGTTGTTGTTGAGTCATTTCAGCTGTATCCAATTCTTCATGATCCCATTTGGGGTTTTCTTGGAAAAGATACTGGAATGGTTTGCCATTTCCTCCTCCAGCTTATTTTATAGATGAGGAAACTCAGACAAATAGGGTTAAGTGACTTGCCTAAGGTCACATAGCTATTAAGTGTCTGAGGCTGGATTTGAACACAAGACAATGAGTCTTCCTTATTCCAAGCCTTGTGCTCTATCTGCCACAACATCTAGTTGCCCATAAAGTATATTAAGATCCCTGCAATAGAATTACTAAGTTATCAGGAATTCCTCACAAATGGTAATAAGGATTGAGTCATATTCACACTCTAGAGACATTGTGCCAGAGAGTTAATATGTCAGTTAGTCAATCAGTCAACAAGATATTATTAAGGGCGTACTGTGTTCCAGGCATTGGGCTGAGCACTAGTGATACAAAGAAAGGTAAAAGATGGTCCCTGCTTTCAAGGTGCTTACAATCTAGTGGGGAAGATAGTACACAAACAACTATGTAATTGGAGATAATCAACAGAAAAAAAGACACTGGCTATTGGAAAACACTTCTTGCAGAAGGTGAGATTTTAGCTAAGACCTGAAGGAAGTTAGGCAAATTAGGAGACATAAATACGAAATCCATACATGGGGGACAGCAAGTGAAAATGGCTAGAATTGGAAGGTAGAATGTTTGTAGTGTAAGGAGAAGTAAGGAGCCAGTGCCACTCATTTGCCGAATTGGGGGGAGGGCAATGTAAGGAATAAGAAAACTGGAAAGGTAGGAAGGGGCCAAGTTATGAAGGTCTTTAAAAACCAAACAATTTTATATTTGATTCCAGAGGCAAGAGTTATACTGAGAGATTAAATTTCTTTACACACTTCACTCCACCATTGGTCATTCAAGTTCTAGCGACACCTGCTTCCACAAAAGGGCCTTTTGGCCTAAGTCAGTTAGAGCCACATTTTGTTGATTCCATACACTTGAGTTTCAAGTAGCCCCTGATTTTCTATAGGTGTGGTTGTGTTCAGTTTTCCCTACAGCTTTAAGATTCAGATAGATGTCATAACCTGGAACTTTCATTAGTATCCCTTATAAACTGAACTTCCATTAAATCACAGTAGGAGATTAAATGACGGACAATGAAAGAAGCAGTCTGTTAGCAAAGGAATGAGGTTTTTATTATAACATAACTTGGCTGGATTGTACCTGAGAGGAAAATGAATGATAGAGGATACTCAGGTAATAACTGCACAGTAACACAAAGTAACCCCATCTAGAATACTAGGAGACACAAAAACACAATTTTAAACTCCAATAACTTAGGGAAGCAGTGTGATATAATTTACAGAGACCCACATTTTAATCCTATTTCTACCATTAGCTAGATGTTCAACCTCGGGCAGATAACAACTATTCTAGACCTTAGTCTCCCCATTGATAAGTAAGGGAGTTGGACTACATGAGATCTAAGTTCCCCTTTGACTGTAGCAGTCTAGAATCTATAATAACTCCAGAAGGCAAGAATAATACACAATATGACCTGAACTATAGCAAAAAGTTTAAGGTCTGTTTACTCTGATGACTGAAGTTATGCCAGAGGAAGCTACCAAAAGTATTTCTGATCTGATCAATTCCTGGCTACACCACTTATTAACCATTTGACCTTGGGCAAGTTAACTAACTGGTAGCTAGCTAAGTGGCACAATGCATAGAATGCCAGGCCTGGAGTCAGGAAGACCCATCTTCCTGAGTTCAAATCTGGTCTCAAATACTTACTATCTGTGTTACCCTGGGCAAGTCACTTTACTCTGCTTGCCTCAGTTTCCTCATGTGCAAAATGAGCTGGAGAAGGAAATGACTGGCAAACCACTTCAGTATCTTTACCAAGAAAACCACAAACGCAGCTGCAAAGAGTGGGACAGAAATGATATTGTTCAGCAACAACAACAAAAGGTAATTAGCTCCTTCGAGTCACACTTTCCTTATCTCTCTATGGGCATATAATATGTATGCACAAATATTACAAATACCTGATCAGCACACCTCCTAGGACATATGCTCCATAGAGGAAAGGATCAAGTCTTACTTAAACGTTGTACATCACCCAAACCCCGCATAGTGCTCTTACACAAGACAGGCTTAGTACAGGATTGCTGTACTGAGTCATTGCATCAGAGAGGTGAGAGGTCAAACACACATGACAGGCTGAGTGACAGATTAGGAAAAAGTCCTTGATTTTGGGATCAAGGTGGTCTTGAAGGTAGGACAAGCATCCTCCCTTCAGGTACCATGCCCATAAAGTATGAAATATTTTGGTGCCTTGCTGCAGACAAATACAAACATTATTTCAGTAATTAACATTTAAATATCATGTGTAAAACGAAATGCAATTTGCAAGTGAACTAGTTGTTATGACATGATTTGAAGTATGAGACATAAAACATAGATTAGGTTGAATGTAAACTGTATCCTAGGGAATTAGAAGAGTTCAAACAAAGAGTCTTTCTGCACTGTTGGAGATTAATGATACATCATTGTAACCAACAACATCTACATAATTCTTTTTTTAAGGGCATGACATTTACGTACAGCAACACAATGCTTACCTTGAAATGATGCCACTAAGAGGAAGCCTTGCTTGATTCCAATTAAATATCATGATTCACACTCACTCCTTATCTTAGCCCCCCCCACCAGAAATGTATACAGAACAACTAAAAAGTACCTATCACACATTTCAACACAGTAATTAGCTCAGAAGAGGAGGCATATTTTCCCATTCTTTAAAATCCCTTTGGGGCTCTTGCCTCTTACAATTTTGTAGAGACATAAATTTAGCAGGAAAAAGATATATGCTTGTATAGGCCTTTTACAGCTTAACCATTTCTTAGGGGAAAATGTATTGCAGTTAAATAAGTTCAGGGAGATAATTCTGATAATAACCCGAAATAATAAGGTACAATAGATGGAACTAAGCCAAGTTTCTGTTAGTGTCAATAAAGCTAGTCTCAGGAGTCCTCCAGATTTATTTTATTTTTTCTCCCAAAACTTATAGTTTTTGCTGTTTATGATATAAATATCCTTATTTTTGAGAAAAATGACATGACCATTATCCAATAGTGATGGGATATTTTATCTCATATAAGTAGGCCAGGTCGTATCATCTGAATGCAATCTACACCTACAAACATTTTTCATGTTTGCAGGGACAACCTTAACCAAACACAGCAATATTGATACTAAAGTTTTCCTCAATTGTATTATATTTTAAAGTTATTTTTCAGAAGCTTTTGCTACTCATTTCACTCCTGGATTGTTAGATGTTCTATTTCAAATCATTGCATTGTTCCCTGAGATAATTTTTAAAAAAATATTTCAGGTAAACACAGGCAAGTACACCATGCCACTAAAGTTGTTCAGTTGTTTTTCAGTTGTGTTCGATTCTTTGTTATGCCATTTGGGATCACATTCTTGGCAAAGATATTAGAGTCATTTGCCATTTCCTTCTCCAGATCATTTTTACACATAAGGAAATTGAGGCAAACAGGGTTAAGTGACTCGCCGAGGGTCACACTGCTCGTAAGTGTCTGAGGCCAGATTTGGACTCAGGAAGATGAAACGTCCTGACTTCAGGCCTGACTCTCTCTTCACTGTCCTTATAATTACATTAATTCATGCTAATTGAGAGAAAGACTATTTGAATTGTTGAATATCCTGAATTATAGAACTTTTTACAGAAATGTAGTCTTGTTATTTTCAAGCACAGATAAAATAACCTTACAAGACAATAAGAGACAATGTAGAAGAGTGCAGTGTTGCCAAACTCAGAAAGATATGGGGGCCACTAAACCATATGTAGGGATTCTTGTGCGCTGCATACTGACTTAGAAAGTCATATAATAATATTATCTATGTTTTACTGTGCTGATGTTGATTGTATTGGGAGGAGAAGTGAGGCTGGTGACCTGGACAGCCCTCCCTCACTCAAAACTAAGTCAAGTGCAAGTCATGTCATCATTCTCTGGTGGCATGGTCTTCTTCAGCAACAAAAGACAAACACAGTCCTGTGAGTAGATGCAGCTGACTGAATGGAGACTCAGCTAGCTGGGTAACTCAGCTCCTCACCTCCTGTCTGCCTTCCCCTCCACTTCCTTCTTTTCTCCAAAGGAGGGTAAATTTGGATGGCCAAAATATGGATTGAAGAGCAGTTAGGTGGTACAGTGGATAAAGCAAAAGTTCTGGAGTCAAGAAGACCTGAGTGCAAATCTGGCCTCAGCCACTTAGTAGGTATGTGACCCTGGGCAGGTCACTTAACCCTGTTTGGCTAAGTTTTCTCACACGTAAAAAATGAGCTAGAGAAGGAAATGGCAAACCACTCCAGTATCATTGCAAAAAAACCCCAAATGGGGTCATGAAAATCCAGACACAACTGAAACAACTGACCAACAAAAATACTGGATTGAGAGCTGGTTTCAGAGTAAGGAAGACCTAAGTCTGTGTCCTGTCTCTTGATTCATACTAGTTGACTTTAGACATACTAAAGTAGGCGTACAAATGACTTTAGACAAGTCAACTTAACCTCTAAGTGTCCTAAGCAACTCTCTAAAATGAAGTTGTGCAGAAGGTTTAGTATTGTTTTGGTATAAAAAGTTGATCAGTTGGGAATTCCGTACCTCATGAATGATAGGTCCATGACAAAAAAAAATGACTTTAATGACTTTAAAAAGAAGTCAAATAAAATTATACTCGAATTTATATATCTAGATGAGTGTTGCTTTTCCAAATAGTTCTGAAGGCTACGTAACTTATTCTAATGATGTCATTGCTTAAAATTTTCTTTCAAAATTCCCTAGTTGTTTCAGTCATTTATTTGAGGGGAATTGTCTTTAGAGGAAGTTTTTGGGCCACACAAGGAAATCAATCTCATTGGCTTTTGGACATTTCAAAGTGAATATTTCACAGGCATCCATTATGTCCAAAGCGCTCCTTATTAGTTTTGTTCCCACACCCTCACTTGTCCCAAGTATCATCTTCCCAATCACATTAGCTTGAAACTTAGATGTTACCTTGGTTGACTGGGACTCCTTCCCTCCTCTTATCCCACACATAATGTGCTGCCTAATCTTGTCATTTCTACCTTTGCAACATTTCTCTTTTATGTCCTCTCCTCTCCACCCACACAAACTTAGTTAAGAATCCTATTACCTGTTGTCTGGACAACTGCCATACTCTTCTAACTAGTCCTAAGCCTGTCGCTATTCCAGTCTATCTTCCACTGAGTTGTCAAGATAATTTCTGCAAAATATAGATCATGTTACCCCCCCCCCATTAAATAAACTCTAGTAGTTTTCTACTATTTTCAGCATCAAACAGAAACCCCTTTGTTAAACATTTAAAATTCTTCATATACATGCTACCCACCTCCTGCCAGACAGGTGACAGTGCAGATTGAAACATTTGGGAAGCGGTGAGTGGAATGGGGGAATTTGGCCAATGGCGGGGATTTGCTTTGCTTGATTATGTATGTTTGTAAGTGATTTTATTTTTCTTCTTTCTCAATGAGGATGGGGAAGGGAAGAAGGAAATGAGAAGGGGGAAGAGGCAGATATTCATTGATTGAAAAAATAGAAAATTAATACAAAAATAAAATTCTTTATAAACTCGCCTCTTCTTACCTTAACAGTATTCTTGCTTTTTCCTCCATTCCACATACTCTATGATCCAATCACACTGAATATTATATTCCTTCTGCAGTCTGCATGCCTTTTCATTGATTGTCCTCATGGCTAGAATTCTACCTTTTCATTTTCCTGACTTCCTTGAAGACTTAGTTCAAATTTCATTCTCTATATGAAGGCAAAATTCCACCACCTGCTAATACTTTCCTCTCTCAGAATGATTTTCATGCCCTGGATAGATTTGTGTGTATTTAGTTACTTACATATTGTCTTCCCCATTAGAATGTAAGCACCTTTAGGGCAGGGTCAGTTTTTGCCTTTCTTTGTATCCCCAGAACTTAACTCCAGGTCTCGCATATTAAGCACTTAATAAATGTTTGTTGACTGACTGTATTCACACTTACGTCACTTTGGATCTCAAATGGCATTTCCTAGGTGGAAGATCCACTCTCTTCACCAGATTTTCCCATCCAAAGGGACCTCACAGTCCATGTAGTCCAACACATACCTGGCCATCATCACACAGGTAACCAACCTGAAGCAAGTCATTCTGCTTTTGGACCACTCTATTTGTTACACTCTTTTTCTTGACATTGAGTTAAGATCTGTCCTTCTGCAATGGGGCTTTTCTATACAATGACCTTTCAAATACTTTAAAATTGATTTCACAAAATACCCTTTCCAATATCTTCTTCATGCAAATAACCTCATCTCCTTTAACCTATCCCACTATGGAAGGATCTGGAGGCCTTCCCTTATTCTAACTTCCCTGTTTTGAATTCTTTACAGTTAGCAATGTTTTTTCCTAAAACAGGGCATCTAGAACTCAACACAATAATCTAGATGTCATCTGATTAGGCAGAATGGTAGGCCTGTTACCTTCTAAACACCATTCTTTTCTTAATGATACTTTTTAATGATTTTGTGGAATGATCTATTACACAAAATGATCTATTACACCCTCCAAGATTACCTAGTTCCCTGACAACCACTCAAAACTTAAGTCCCTAGTACTCAATCTTTTATTCTCCCACCATGAGAACTTGACATAAAATGTCTCTGAGGAGTATCTGAGTTAAGTCCTCGAAATTTTCTGAACCTAATAAGTTTTTGTTCCCACTACTCATTGTGATTTTTCTCTTTCTTTTCTTTTTAAAAACCCTTTGTGAGCTCCTCCTTCCCCAAAGGACAACCAAGTATATGAGATAAAACTGCATCGCTTCATTTTTTCATTTAGATGTAGCTGAACAGACTATAAATGAATTATAGGTTTTAGGACCTAGAAACAACCTGAAATAAGTAATGACTTTAATGAAATCACCTGCCTTAATTCAATTGATATCGAGTCAGCTTTAGCACACTGGAAGTCAGAAGGACTTGAAATGGAGAAACCTTTCAAAAAATTCCAATAGTATAGCAAGACTCATATGTACATATTGATTCAAACTAAATTATACCACGTTTCTAGTTGTTTTAACACGCCTTATATTTTATAATGTATTTGTTTTTAAAAAACTTATGCGTCATCAACTGGGGAATAGCTAAACAAATTGTGGTACATAAATGTAACAGACTGTAACTGTCTCTGTAAGAAACAAATATGAAGAATTCAAAGAAAATGGGGAGACATATGAACTGATACAGGATGAAGTAGAATAAGGAAAACAATATAGACAATGACTTCAACGGTGTGAAGAGAAAGAACAAGGGAAAAAACTGTACACTTAGTAATTTTAATAATGGAGCTTTGCCCTGGAGAAGAACTAAGAAAATATATTTTCTTTTCTTCATTACAGAGGTGAAGGACTATGGGTACATATTGTCAGATAGACTGTATGTTGGTTGGTTTTGTTGAACTTCTATCTTTCATTTTAAAACTTTGCTACATGGTCTGGGTCACTACATAATGAGCAGGGGGATCTGGAAATTAATATGATATATATATTTAAAAACATATAAAAAATGGATTTTATTTTTCAACTTAAAAAATTAAGTTGATTCAATTTTTTAATGAAAAGCTCAGGCACTAAAATAGGTTTTTTGAATGACTGCCCAGAAAAATTATCATGAAAAGAAGAGAGGTTTGATACAACATAATGACCACAGGAATTAAGAGTTTACATGTCTTGCATGTTAATGTGTCCAATGCTCTCACTTTACAAATGAGGAAACTGAGGCTGGAAGAAATTAAATGACTTCCCCAGAGTCATACAGCTAATAAGTGTCTGAAACAGGATTGGAACTCAGGTCTTCCTTAGTCTCAGCTGGACAATCTATATACTATTCCACCCTGCTGCCATTTAATCTAAGATAAAGATTTTAACTCCTTATGCAGGTCCTACCCATTACAAGTATTACCTAGCCATAGCAGGTATCATAGCTCCTTTTCACCACTGTTACTGTCCTCCTCTCTGCTCTTTGGCTATCCTGCAGCAGATGATTCTATGTACTTCTTCTCTAGGTCCTGATCTAGAATAGCTGGCCCATTTAGCATTTACTCTGAAAGTATTACCACTCTTTCCTTCACGTGAGAAGGATACACATATCTGGTATACATATCAGATTTTAAATTTTTACTTCATTGGGTATACATGGGTAGACATACTCATTTTGAATTTAAATTAGCTGGAGGGGATTCTTTACAATCATATAAAGTAAACTTGGTGATATATTACTAAGAAGTGTTTTTAAACCCTTAAGGCATACTATAAATGCAATTAATTATTACTGTCATTATTATTTGGAAAGTTTAAAAGAAAAAGTTGCCCCTTTCTTACTGGTTCACAGGTGCTTGTGCTTGGGGCTTGTGCATGGGGCTTGTGCATGGGGCTTGTGCTTGGGGTTTGTGCTTGGAACAACCATGAGTTCCTCTTCTCTCCTTCACATCTGGAGATCTCTTAAAAGGAACTCAAACTAATTTACATAGCCTAGCTCAGCTGCCCTGGAGAAAGATGCATTGAGGAAGAATAATTAGAAATGAACAGCAATCTGAACTCAGAAATACTCAGCGACAAGTGTTGATACAAGCAGGTTAGTTACTACCCACGTTCTAGGAAGGGAGGCTAGAAACTGACCGTGAGCTAGTCCAAAGCAAGAGATTCATTTGAGTGGTCCATGAAACAGGTATTCCTTTAAGAACCTCAAAAGGTCCTTTGTATAAAGGGTGGGCATAGGGGTAAAAGGACTGACTTAAATAGGCTATATTCAATGTCCCACATGAAGGAAAGATTAAATGCTAAATGGGTCAACTGTTCTACATCAGGACATAGAGAAGAAGTAGATAGAATCATCTGCTGGATCATAGCCAAAGAGCAGAGAGGAGGACAGTAACAGTGGTGAAAAGGAGCTGTGATACCTGCCATGGCTAGGTAATACTTGTAATGGGTAGGACCTGCATAAGGAGTTAAAATCTTTATCTTAGATTCAATTACCACTTATTTGTGATATTAATTGGTTCAACTAACTAATTCTTTGGCTTGATTGTTTATACAGTTTGCACTAATTAGCTTCTAAAGTTTCCTTTCAATTTAACATTCTACAAGTCTGTGATTCCCTCCTTCTTAGACATAGAGGTAAGTTTTGGCTCAACCCAAGACCACAGGTTCAAATGCAGAAAGTCCACATTGGTGAGGTGTTACTGAACTTCAAGAACTTGCATAATAGTATTTTTTTCAAGAGGGTGGAGCCAGTGCTTGGTTCAAGTTTTTGAAGCTATTAGTGTGATGAGAAGCTTCCTGCTGCAGTAAGCCTGGAGTCCTGACTAACCTCAGGATCTGCAATGAATGCAAATGAGTAACACTTTTTTTTTTAAAGATTAGTGGGAGTTGTATGCCTGAATTATCCTAGGAAGACTGGAGCCACTTGTTTGAAACTTATTCCAAAAACAATTTTAAAAAGAAAGATTTGTTTAAAAACTGAAGTCAGTGGGAAGTCACAAAATCTATTTTACATATGTGTCCTTAGAAATGGTCAACCAACACTTCCATTCTACAATTCTGGCCGGCTGAATGACACAGTGGACAGAGCATTGGAGTAGGAATTAGGTCCAAGGTCAGGGTCTAAATCTAATGTTAGTTGCAGGATCATTGGCAAGTTAACTTCTTGAAGCCTAAGTTTTCTCTGGGAAAACGTGATAATACTTGCATTTTTTATTAAAAGGCTGTTGTAAAGAAAGTACTTTATGATTTAAGTGCTATGTCTATGCTAATTTTTATTTGAGACCACAATGTAGTATACATAATAACTACTTGATAATTACTGAATAAATTGGGGGGAGAGGAATGAGAAAAAAAATATTAATTCACTTTGTTTTATTTGGACTCAGAGACAAAAATCTGAGTTCAAATTCAATGTGCCAATGGCTCTCTATCACCTACCTTATAGATCTAATACAAATCCTGTGTTTGGCATCAAAGTCCTTCCTAACTTGGTTCCCTCCTACTTTTACACTTCACTCTCTGCCCATAATCTTCAATCCAGTGACACTGGCCTCCTTGATGTTCCAAGAACAAGACATTCCTCTGTCTCTGAATTTTTCCTGCTTGTCCCCATGCCTGGAATGTTCTCTCTCCTCATATCCAACTGTTGTCTTTCTTTAAGCCCCAATTAAAATTCCATCTTCTACAAGAAGCCTTTCCCAGCCCCTCTTGATTCCAGTGCCTTCCCTCTCTTAATTATTTCCCATTTATCCTCTGTATAGCTTGTTTGTACATAGGTCTTTGCTAGTTGATCTCCCTCATTAGACTGTGAGCTTCCCTGGGGCTTAGCATAGTATGTAAACTCATAGTAGGAGCTTAATAAATGTTTATTTTCTGACTGACTGGTGGACAAGTCACTTCTTCTCTCTGAATCTGTTTCCTCATCTGCAAAATGGGAATAGCAATATTTCTGTTAACCGCCTCACAGGATGGTTGTGGGGGAAAGTTATTAACCCCAAATATGACTTATAATTATTGTTGCTACTAGTAGTATAGGAACTAGAGATGTGAATTCATTGGGAAAGTTCTTTCCTTACCGTAGCAGGAAATTCCCTCTATTAATTTAGGTCATCACCTTGTCAGCAATTTATAGTTACTCAGAGCATTGAGAAGTTAAGTGACTGGCTCTGGTTCACATAATCAGTATCTATCAGAGGCAGGGCTTTGGGTTTTAAAGCCAGCTCTCTATGCACCACACAACACTGCCCCTCATCACTCATTTCTATTACTATTCCAGGAAAAAATAGAACCTTTTTAAAAAATCTAATTTTGTTTTAAATCACAAATTCCCGAAACATCTTACATTTTCTTTTTAAAACCATTATCAGAGTGTTTTGGTTATAAAGTTCTCCTAATTAATGTCATCTTTTCTGAAAGGAGGATGTTATTTGTTAAATTCTACAAAGTTTTCTGGGTTTGGGGCTTAATTGAAGGGTTAGTTCTGATAGCTCTTAATTGGAAAAGAGTTAGAGACTTCTTTATTAAGTTCTTTAGGAAAGGTCAATATGAGACATCATTAACTAGTGCACTTTAGAAGGTTTGGAATTCAATTCAGATGTATTTTAGAAGCAGACTGATATCACTTATAATTTGGATATACTTAATTCCATTTTAAAAACTATATTTGTCACATTGAAAAAGCTACAAAATGTTCCTTAGCATATAATTTCATTCAGAATGACTTGTTTTTGTTTTGCTTTTTATCCTAAGTAGACCATTATTTTAATGAAAGTAACATTTTCTGTATCAACACAAATAAGAAATTTATAGAAAACAATCAGTAGCTTTCAGTGTATTAAATTAAGATCTTTTTGTTGTACTATCATAATGGAGAATAGAAATAGACTTTTTCCTTAACCTAACAGCTCTCATTAAAGCAGGCTTTACATAAATACTTTTCTCTACCCTCTGTATAAGTCACCAATTTTACCAAATATGTGTTCTCCCAAAGGAACTGACCCGTACCCAAAGGAACAGATTCAGTAACAGGAGTAAGCTGGAAAGACTGGTATGTTCTTTTATGATAGTGTTAGATGAGGCCCCTGAAGACTTGGAGAATTCTGTCTTGGAGCCTCTTGCTACTCTTCCCAGGTTCAGTGTGGCTTTTTTTAGGTAAACAATTATGCAAATCATAGCCTAAGCCTCTATCCAGTATGACATTCTCTCTAAACGGACCATTCAAGAGAGCAATTCTGTACTGTATACAAAAACAGTGAAAGCTGCATGGCAAATAATCAAATAGCAGTCACTTCCTGCACCCATACACAAATGGAGGTGGTCTCTTATAGTCACTCAGATTCTGGGAATGGGATATAAACCTCTAGGGGAAACTTGTGTGGGGGTAGGGAAGCTGTTTAGTCACAGGACAGATCTGTTGAGGAAATTAAGTAAGCCATCTCGCCAGCAAATGGGCATAATTTTTATACTCTTTGATTGTTTATGTTTTTAATTTTTTCCGGTATTGCTATCTTTACCATTTTTATAGCAATGTCAAATAACAGTGGGAAAATTTACTTAATTTACTCCTCAACTTTTGGGAAATGTCAAGGATTCCCCAATGCAAATAATGCTAACTTTTGGTTTTAGATAAATATTTTTTATCAGGTTAAAAATAACAATGATTTCCTACACTTTTGAGGGTTTTTATTTTTTAATAAATTTATTTATTTAACTTTTTACATTTATTTTCACAAGATTTTAGGTTCCAAAATTTTCTCCCCATTTGTCCCCTCCCCCCTCCCCAATACACTGGACATTCTAATTACCCATATCACCAATCTGCC
>JAQQSK010005405.1:0-14922 GCA_028658325.1 Potorous gilbertii
GTTACATATATATCATATTTTTTATATTCATAATATAATTCATTATTCATATATATCACCCTCCATATATATGTAATAAATAGTACAAACACATACTTATATCTATGTATGTGTGTTTATGTTACGTATGTCCATTAGAATGAAAAGGCTTTGAGGGCGTGGGATGTTCTTTATATATTCAGCATTTTAGCAGTTTCTGCCACAAAACAGGTACTTATTAACAAACTCTTGTTGATGGAATAATATCATTTCCCTAGTGGAATGTCAGCTTCTTGATATCAGGACTTGTTTTGGTTTTGGTTTTGTGTACTCAGTGTCCAGCACAGTGCCTAGCACATAGTAGGCATGTTAGAAAGATTTATTGATCTGCGGAGAGATTTTATAGTGCTAGAAAGTGACTGCTAGTCTTTTCTGACCTGAACACCATCTTCCCCCTCCCCTGCCCAGGTTAAAATACAATGTTCTCAGTTTTCCTTTGCCCTCTTTTCAATCCTGGGCAGGAGTGTTTCATTTCATTACTATGTGGCACTTAGGCGGAAAATATCGTATTTCTAAACTTGAATAGATAGTTCTTTTTCAGTTTCCCAGATCAGATACACTCTGGCTTTTTATCATTTACAAATTTTAAGGAGAATGAAAATAGCAAAGGCAGTAGTAACACTGTTCATTTCATTGAAAAGGGAGGATAAGCTTGTTATAGTGGGATGATAGAAATAGAGGCATGAGGCTGAGAGAGGCTAGCCATACTAACATCTGTCAAATCTTGACTTGAACAATTAAATGGGGGCAGAGGCAGAGGGAGAAGTAGATGCTTGGATTCTGTGGTTACTCAGCAAGATTACCTTCTTTAGGAGAATGAACAGATAGACCATGCTGAATAACCATTGCAAATGGTCCCAGCAAAGCAGCAGTTCCTTCCATTCTTTGGCAAGCTCTTGGAAGCTTAATGTATGGCTTTACTTGACCTCATGTGGTTTAATCCATATCTTCAGAGAGAGAAGATATCTATGGTTTAAAATGTTCTCAGTCACATCTGAACATTAACAGAATTTTATCCTGATGCATAATAGGGAAAAAAGAGATGACTTTTCATCTTGGATGACCTGTTTTAATTATTCACACATGTGTAGGCAGCTTGGTGGAACTTAGACCTGTAATCAGGTTATCCTTATTTACTAACTGTGTGATGCTGGGTAAGTCGCTTAACCTTTGTCTGCCTCAGTTTCCTGAACTGTAAAATGGTGATAATTACAGTGCCTATATCCCAGGGCTTTCAGAATGGTGAAATGCGAAAAAAAATATACATACACATGTGCAGAAGTACTTTCCAACTGTGTAATATATGTTCAAAATGTCAGTTACCATTAGCCTGATTCATGCTGCATTTTCCTATCTGTAGCCCTGGGGCCCATTTTCATGATTTTCACGTTAAGCTTAATCTTTCTTCATAGAGAGACAGGAAAGGTTCCTGTTGGCCAAAACATAGTGCACAATTTGGATATTCTGTGCTGGTAGACATTTATCATAAAGGCAGAAATGTGGAAGAATGGAGGATGCCAAGAGTCCCACCAGTGTTTCCTAGCACTTTTCTGCTTGCCTTAGGAATTATTTGGATGTCAAATCTGGGTGCATTAGGGGAGGTGGAGGGATCCCTTAGCCTTCATATAGCTCCAGTGGGGTTTTAGTTGGTTAAAGTCCTCCAAATGATTATTAGGGATACAGATTGATATCCAGGGATTTAGTTGTAATTAAAAGGAATTTTCCAACTCCAAGTCACAACACAAATAAGAACTAGGAAAAAGGCCATTAAAAGAATAGTCTTTGTTGGCTGCTTGGTTCGGTCTAATCCCCCATTCTGTCATATACTAAAAGAGCCTTAACCCCATCCCCTCCCTTGCAAAGGAGAGACTGACTGATTTCCACCTTTTGGGCAGAGAGCCCAAAAGAGACTAGCAGAGAGCAGCTCACCAAATACAAGATCAGGAGAAATGTCCATTACAGGGCAGAAATAGCATGTTTTGGAGGGATAATACTACCCCCAGAAAAGCTGATGTGATGCCCAGAAGAGAGCCATGCTTTGTGATTTCAGTGGTGTTAATGCCATCTCATAGCAAGGTACCATGAGTTCATCACTGAATAAGCTAGGGGAGGAGGGAGGGTTTCCATATCATGCTAGTTACTAGAGAGAGTACTCTGAAGGCATTTGAGACTCCTGGATCACATGTTGCCCCTATACAGAGCAATGACTCAACCCTGGAACTTTTAATTGACTCAGAAGGAGAGCAGTGATCCAATTAAAGGCACCCACTGTCATAGTTCATTATGATAGGATGGGCCTTCTGTTACACAGGTGGTGTAAAGTGACTATTCTATGTACTGGACAGTCACCAGAAAAACAGATACTTTAATCCAATGCTGATTAGCTCATTTAATGTCAAGTATGTATTGGTAATAACTCCTTCTAGCTCTAAATCCTATGATCCAATTTTCAGCACTGAATTAAGTACTCTAAGGGATACAAAAGAACTCTACTACATAGTTACCACCCTCAAGGAGTTTACAAAGTAGTTAGGGAGAGAGGACTAACCTTAATCTGAATCTGCCATTTGAGAACAATGCCAGCCTACTTATCATGAACATAGTGCCAGTGTCAATATGATCAAATGCTTTGGTTAAATTTCCTAAGAATTCATTTTACTATGACAGGCTCCTGTATTCACTCTGGTACCCAATCCACCCCAAATGTTCACATGGACTATTTCTGTGGTATAGCATTCTAAGCTTGTATTCGTCTGATCAGCCACAGTCAAACACGTTGTGTCATGACTCTAGCATAGTGATGCCCTGTTTTATCCTTTTTGAGAATGAAGGATAACCACCAGTCGTACCATAAAATTGTTGGAGTTTAAAAAAAACCAAACCTGTGTTCCAATTCTGAACGTTAGAGTTGCTACCTGTACCACTTTGACCAAGTTGCTTAATGTTTTCTAGTTTTAGTTTCCTCCTCAGAGGTCCCTTCCTGCTTGCAGTCCATTAACTTATAAGTGATTTCATATCAGAACACTGATGTTAGTAAAGTCTGATGTCAACATAATAGTAGTCACAGAACCACCCATTGAGGTCCTGCTAGAATTCAGTAGATTAATGACTTGGTCAACTGGAGATCCAACAGAACAAGGGGAAGTTAAAATCACTAAATGGAAGAAACAGATTTCTACACTTGCAATCAAACCATAACTAAGCTAAACAGAATGAACAATACTAATGGGAATTGACTATGCTTAATTGGAAAAGTGGGGAAAATGCAAGGGCAACTGTTTTTTGTTCTTTGTTTTGTTTTGTGAGGCATTCGGTTAAATGGCTGGCCCAGCGTCACATGGCTAGTAAATGTTAAGTGTCTGAGTAGGATTTGAATTCAGGTCTTCTTGCCTCCAGGGCCAGTGCTCTGTCCACTGCAGCACCACCTAACTTCCCCCCAAAATGCATGTTCAGCCTTAAGACCCAAAACACAAAGAAACCAAAGAGGTAATATGTGGAACAGTACTGTGGCTGTAAGATGTCCAGTGAAGAGGAAGAAGGACAACGTGTCACAGCCATGCCCAACTCGTCATCCTTATGGAAACATTCACGGGGAAGCTAGAGTTGTTCCAGGTAACTGGGAGTTCATTATTCTCATTGGTAGTTTGCTTGAAGTAAAATGGTTATTTGCCACAATCATAATATACTGAGATTACAGCTCCAGAGTTAAGGAACCATCAGAGATCATCTAGTTCAAGCCCTTCATTTTTACAAAGAAGGAAACTGAGACCTAGAAAAGTTAAGTGACTTGCCCAAGTTCACACAATTTTATAGATGTAGAGCTCAAAGGGATCTCAGAAGCCAACTAGTCCAAACTCCTCATTTTATATATTGGGAAACTGAGACCTAGAAATGTTAAGTGACTCGCCTAAGATTTTACAGGTAGTAAATAGAGTCAGGAAGCAGTGTCTTCTCCCTCCATATCTTTCACCCTTTCTGCTAAGTTACAAAGCACTTCAACTCTCAGGTCTTTGGGTCTTTTTTGCTCAGGATACCCTTCCAGTACATACTCATGACTTTTCGTGATGATTTCCAAGGATTTTAAACAGTGTTTGATTTTGTTGTTCCTGTTTAGATAACCAGAGCATCTCTTTCAACCAAAGGACAAATGTATACATGGATAGTAATATACATTTTAGCCATCTTGAGAAGTTAAAATAATCCCCACCCTTTCTACAGGTTTTTCTTGACTCATGAAAGGGATCCTTCTGAATCTAACTCCTTCAAGGGGTGTGTGCTTTCTTTGGTTTTCTCAGTATTGTGTTAGAGTTTACTTTGATTTGCCTGAAGTCCTGGCAAGACAAGTACTCAGTTCTAGACCAGCACCTCCAAGGCCAGGACTCTTTGCTCACAATGAGGCCATTTGCATTTGAAGTTACTTTAGAGCTCAGTAGATGGGAGTTTCTCCTCGGATTGTAGCTCAGTCTGTGCAGAACACTGAAAGCAAAACTGAGGTCAAGGGTCAGTGGAATGTTTCAAAATGCTGAGGCCTATGGAGGGACCATCACCAATAGCCTTGGAGAGATCCAGCCAATTTCCTTAGCCTCACATCTGGCCCAAATGCTGGAGAGAAGTATTAAGACACTACTTTCCATGCCCAGAGAACAGCTGCTTAGTACCAGACTGAGCCATTAAGAACATGGGTCTAAGGAAGGTGAGGTTTTTTTCCCCTTTTTGCATGTGAATTCATTTTTAAAATTTATTTCTTTTGGACTTTTGAAAAGAAACAACTTGAAAATGAGCAGAGCCAATGAAACCATGGAGATATATGTGTGTGCTTCCCAAATCCCCTTAAGTATTTATCCTTAGAAGAACACTGTTTCTGCTTGTATTGAAGAAAAACCATCTGGCATCAGAGTTCCTGCTATAATAGAAAGGGCATGGAACTGGAGGCCAAAGAATTGGCTTCAGTTCCTGCCTGCACTACTTATTGCTGTATAACCTTGATAAATCATTTGACCTCTCTGAGCCTCAGATTCGTTCAGGTCTAAAATGAGAATGATCACCCATACACTCTCTCATAGGGATACAAACTGTAAAGTGCTAAATGAAATTGGCATTGGCATTGGTTTCATCCCTCTTGTTACTTAAGTAGATGCTTTAACCACTTGTGAGCTCATTGGTACTGTAATTCCTTTCACGAGCAATATCAAAGGTCATCCTGGACTTTCTCCCATGTGACTCTTATCTTGGTTCTTCCTTAAATATTTTATGAAGGCTGTCCAATGTGCTGAAGGACCTCCCTTCTTCCTGGTCTCCCAACATCCCTAGAGCACTAGTGGAATATTTGGGCTGGCCCATTTCTTTTCCCAATAGCACATTTCCTGGGTGATATCTTTGCTACTGCTTCTTACATGAAACTCATCACTGGAAGCATGTTACAGGTACTTTACTCCCACCACATTTCTTGCCGTTATCTTTTGGGTACCTGACAAGTTTGATTCTTGAGAGACAGTGCTGCTACGTGAGTCACAACTCTATAGATTCTGGAGACAGTGTTGCCTAATAGTAATAATATGACTAGGTAAAAGTTACGTCAGAAATGAAAACTGAATGATGAAGATTATGATGATGATAGCATGTATAGTTCTTTAAGGTTTGCCGAGGACTTTACAAATGTCTTCTCATTTGATATTTACAACAAACCTGTGAAGTAGATACTATTATTTTCTCCACTTAACAGGTTTTTAAATTGAGCCTGAGGGAGGTTAAATGTCTTACCTAGGATCATATTGCTATGAAGTATCCAAGGTAGGATTCGTACTCAGATCTCCTGGATTCCAAGTATAGTACTCTATTCACAGTTCTACCTAGCTGGCCTAGTTTGGGGCTTAGAGATGATCTAGATCAGTAATTCTTTTGTTTAGGTAATCAGGTTTCAGTGTCTTGTCCAGAGTACTTCAACTAGTAAGTATCTGAGGTCATATTTGAACTCGGTTCCTGCTGACTCCAGGGCCAGTACTCTATCCACTAGGGTGTCACCTAACTGGCCAGGAATCCTTAATCTTTTTTTGTCATGAACCCCTTGGCAGTCTAGTGAAGCCTATGGTCCCTTTCTCAAAATAATGTTTTTTAGATGTATTACATAAAATACATAGGGTTACAAAGGAAATCAACTATATTCAGATCCAGTTATCAAAGTATTTTTTTAAAAACAAGTTCATAGAAATCCATGTTAAGAATTCCTATGATCTATGAAGTAAATCTCATGTGCCTGTCTATGAGATAAATACAGCAGCTGTGTTGCCTCTCCTCTTTGGGCACATCACTCTACCCCCTTCCCAAGGCTACCATTCAAGGTTCCTAGTGAGCCTATGGGCTCACTGAAAATGGTTTTCCTGATTTTAAGCCAAAGGAAGGAGAGAAAGCAAGTTGTTTCTCTCCTTTGCCCTCCCTCCTGAAAAATCAGGGTATTCATTATTTATTACATGGGCACTATACTCAGTTCTGTGAAAGACATTGAAAAAGACAACATTTCTTCCCTAAGGGGTTTATGTCAGAGAAAAAAAGGAATAGTTTAGTCATTCAAACACAGCCCAAGAAGGTGGCCAAGTCTCAGAGGCCTAAAGGTCTACTGCCCTGGCTCTCTTTTAAAATTCTCTTTCCCTCTCAACTTGTGTTCTTTATTCATTTCCCTCAGTGGAAAGGTCTTGTCAAGGGCAAATTTTGCATAAGAAGTAAGTTATCTGCAATTTCTGCCCAGAATGCTGAGTGGGTTCCTGTGATGCCAAGCAGGAGGTGCCAAGGGTGGCTTTGGAAAGATTGGTGATGCTGTAAGGTAGAAAGAAGGAGCTGCATGTTCTATCTCCCTCCTCCTTCTTTTTTTCCTCTTCACTTACCCTCTTGCAAGAGCTCACTACCCTGTAGGCTAGAGGGCGAGCTGCCCATACATCCTTGGTGCCAGTCCAATCCAAGTTCCGAGAGAGTTATAGTGAAACTGATGAGAAATAAAGATTTATTATTAGAGAAATGAGAAAGCCGTTGGGTAGAGGACTCAGAGGTAGTGAGGACAGCTCAAGAGAAGTTAAAAGGTGGTGACACCTTGAATTCTTCCAAATGGTTTGACCCCAACATTCGTAGATTATAGGAATATAAAGGCACCTTTGAACTCATCTAGTCCTAACCCCTTAATTTACTGTAGGGGAAAGAGACCCAGAGAAGTGCTGTGATTTACCTAAAGGCGCATAGATAGTTAGGCACAGAGTCAGAATTTGAACCCAGGATCTCTGATTGTAAATCCAGTAAATTGTAAATTTCCCTTGTACCACACTGCTTCAGTGTCTTTGCAAGGAATGTTTCCCCTCTCCCCATCATTGTTCCCTATGCCTGCCCTGGCCATTTTTCCTCATAACTGCCTCTTGAAATTCATAGCTTCCTTCAAAGAAAACTCTGCTCATGTGTCTCCTGTGAGCCTTCCTCAGTCATCCACTGGTTAATGCACTCTTCCTCCTTGATCCATTGCCTGGTTTTATTCTTTGCTTTTTTGGAAGCCTCTCTCCTATATGCCCGTTTTTCCTTTCACAGAACCACAGCTATAGTTTAGACTCTCATCACCTCTATAGCCTGCCCTATGGTCTTAGCCTTCTAATTGTTTTCTCTACTTTCAGTCCCTCTCCTCTCCAATTCATCCTCCACTCATCTGCTAAACTGACTTTCCTGATGCTTAATGCATTTCCCTGCTCTTAAGGTCTTCAGTAGGAAGAGGGGCCATGTATAGGCTTCTGTTAAGGATGGTCCTGACTCAGACTGGTACCCTATTCAAATTTGATATTGTAATGATATTTTCTCCTTTGATCCTTACAAGAACCCTGTGACATCAGTCCCATTTTATAGGTGAGAAAACGGAGACTCAAAGAATTTAAGTGTCTTGCCCAGAGTCACACAGACAAGATTTGAACTCAGATTTCCTGACTCCAGGTCCAGCATTCTAGCCACTGTACCATCTAACTACTGATCATCAAGATCAGCAGAGCAAGATGTGGTGACTTAGATGGTCTTGGGACATCCGTCATGTTTGAATTGCTTCAGTTCTATGTAGGTTAGCCCTTTCTATGCCCTTAAGTGACCAGGATACCATGTCGTTGTGGTCAGTGGCTAACAGGAAATTGCTTCTAGGAAGACACAACTTGAACCTTAGACCCTTGGGCCAATCAAGTCATGGCTTTGTCACTGTTTGGGGAAAAATTAGACTAACCAGTATTTCAGGAGAGGGAGGAACCCTCGTGGATAATGGTCCTTTTGTAGCTTTTCAGAGGAATTAATTTTGTTCTAATTTTTGAGAAGATTTTATTTCAACACATCTAAAATGCTAATATATTCTCAACTGAATCAGTAGAAATGCAGAAATCTTGAAAATAGGAAATAAAAGACTGTGATGCATCATAACACAGCTTGATACTGCAATCATTTGCTGCTTGTTAATATTTTGTTAGGCACATGATCAATCAGTTATGACTGATGTTGCTCAGTCACTTCGATATGAGTTGTGTTGCTGTTTGAGTGGTCTTCATTTCTATAGTGGTTGTAATTGTTCCTGTTGTTTTATTATATTTTAATTTTTGTTCTATATAAGTTTTAAATTTTTTTCTATGATTTGAATTTTTTTATATCGTGGTTATTTCCCATTCCTTATTTCCCATCTCCTAACACCACAAAGTAATAACATGTCATCAAAACAAATTGTCCCAGAAACCACATTAGACAGTGCATGTAACATTTCAATCCTAAATGCCCCACCATCCCTTTATCAAGAAAAGGGAAGGACTTTTCATCCTAGGTCCTCTGGATTCAAGATGAGTCAATGCATTTAATATAAATTCTGATATAGCTACATCAGATAGTGTGATTTTTGTTTACACCATGTATATTGCTCCCTTAGTTCTGTTTTTCTTTACTCCAACAATATACCTAATGAAGAAATTGTTGGGTCAGAGAGTATGAATAGTTTAGTAACTTTTCTCCCCTTATTTTCCAAAACGATTGGGCCAATTCAAAGCTTCAACAAGAATGATTTAGCTTCCCCACCCACAACCTTTCTGTCTTTTGTCATCAATTCCAATTTTCTGAATATGAGTTAAAACCTCAGAGTTGTTCATTTCTAAGTAAAGTGTTTTCCATATGACTGTGGGGAGTTTGCATTTCCTCTTTTAAAAACTATTGAGAATTCCTGTTAAGATGAATGCCTGACCAAGACATAGGCTCATTAGCTCTCCTCCTTTCAGCCCATCAAAACCCTATTGTTCTAACTATACTAAATTGTCATTGAAATGAACCTATAGTAAGCAACATCTTCTACCCCAGAAGAGCATGAAAATTTATCCAGAAGTCTTAGGCAATAGGAAAGGAGACTCTTAAAGTTATAGCCAGGGTGACCAGAGATAGGACATATATGCTAGTCAATTCTCAATGTTCAGATGTGGTAAAAACAACGTGGCTCCCCTGACAAAGTCCTAGAGTGTTCAGAGATCCCAACAAGAGAACCTTGGGAACCTGGGTAATGACCATGGTGAAACTGGTTTCTCTCAGTGTGATACTACAGTGCTCAGACTGGAGCGAGCCCACTAGTTCTAACACTGTCCTGAGACTCCAAAGAGATCCCTGAAGATCCAGTACTCTGAACCTCTAAGATCAAGGTGGGAAAGGTGATAATAATCCTAGGAGGTGTAGGTTACCACAGGACTAGAGGATTCAATGAGACCAAGCAAAGCTAGCCACCTCATCGAAAAGTCTAAGTCGGATCAGAGCCTACCTTTGACTCAAAGCCCCAATGTAGGAAATACAGCTGGAGACAAGAGTAAATCAAAGCAAACTGACCAGTATAAATGTTATTGCAATTCTAACTCCATCATAATTGAAAGCAGAGATTTAGGTCTATGAATTTTCCAGGACTATATCAATACATAAAAGAAATGACTCAGGGGATTAAAAATGAAATAAATGCTCTTGAGAGAACTGGATAGAAATTGAATAGCTTAGAAAAGAAAATGGTAAAGCTTACCCAAGAAATGACCTCCCTTAGAACTGAGTGTCTAAACAGAAATCATAGTTCCATGAGACAGTAAGAAATTAAATAACGAAGTCAAGACTAACGAAAAAAATAAAGAAAATGTAAGATGTCTGATATCAATAGCAATTGTTTGTAAAACAGGTCAAAGAGAGATAATTTAAGATTCACAGGACTCCCTATAAACCACAATTAAGAAGAAAAGAAGCCCTACCCCATATGTCAAAGAATCATAAATGAAAACTGTCCTATTCTTTATGAACCAGAGGGCAAAGTAAAGATAGAAAGAATGCACCATACACCTCCTGAAAGAAATTCCAAAAGGAATGTCCCAAGAATATCATAGGCAAAAACCAAAAAGAATAAAGCAATCCAAAAGCATGCAGAAAGAAGTAATTCAAGTATGAAGGAACTACAGTCAGGAACACAATAGAACTGGCAGTTTCTACTTAAAATAAAAGGAGAGCTTAAATTATAATATTCTGAAAGGCAAAAGATATAGGCTTACAACCAACAATAATTTGTCCTTCAAAACTAAATTTATTCCTGTAGGGAAAAAATTCTCAATGGAATAGAGGGTTTTCAAGCATTCCTGATGAAAAGAGCAGAGATGAATAGGAACTTTGAAATGTAAACACGAACCTAGAGGAAATTTTGATTTGAACAATTGGACAGGGCTGTATGCTATCATGGTAACATTTTAATAGAAGGAGAAGAAATATGTCCCTTCAAGCTTAATGTCTTTCAAGTGTATCGAGGAAGTTAAATAAGAAAGCAGAAGTTCTGGGGATCGATTAATTCTGTTCTGAAGGTTTGAGAAAGAGAAGGGGAGAGTAACAGGAGGAATATGGTATTATACTCTTTATGCAAAGGAGGAAGGAAAGGGTGGAACTTTCATAAATGGAAAAAAAATCAAGAATACACACTGAAGATGTATAGAATAAAGAGGGCATTAGTGGAACCTGACTCTTACCTGAGTTTGTTTAAAAGGATGTATTCTCATTTTTCTTTCTCTGTCTCTCCCTCTCTCCATCTTTCCCTTTCTCCCTCTCTGTATATGACTCTCTCTGTCTCTGTCTCCCTCTGTCTGTCTGTCTCTCTCTCTCTCACACACATCAATTAATATAGAAATATATCAAACTCAGCTACAAGTTTTTGAGAGAATATTGGGTTAAAAGGAAGAATAATGCCAGGAAATAAATTAACACAGTAAAAATGACCTTCGTCATCTCGACAGGGAGACTAAAAGGTAGTAAATAAAGAAAAGAAAAAAAATGGAATCTGTGAGAGTGCCTTAGATGGCCTCTTTGACAATTAGGGAACGACTGAAGAAATTGCGCTCTGTGAATATGGTGGAATGTTGTTCTGGCTTAAAAAATGATTAAAGACGATTTCAGAGAATCCTCAGTAATATGAATTGATCCAGAGTGAAATGATATGAACCAAGAAAGCAATTTATACATGAAAAATAGCATTGTAAAGAAGAAAATACCTTTGAAAGTTTTAAAAACTCTGATCAACACATTGATTAGCCATGTTTCTAAAGGCCCTGTGATGAATATGATGAATCATGTTACCCTTTCTTGACCGAGGAGTACAGGATATATAAGATGCAGAGGCCTAAATTGGACATGGCCATTATGTGGAACCATTCTGCTTAACATGTTTTCCCCCATTTCTGTTGATCAATGAGTGTGGGGGAGTGTTGGTGTCAAAGAAGATGGACAGTAATATTAATGCTCCCCAAATTTAGATTGCTGAATTTTTTTAATGCACATAAGGTAACAAGAAGACATATATAAACAGGAGATTTTTGAAAGTAAGGTATAGAGTCTAGTAGACTTTTTTTTAAAGTTAAACATTATGAAATGGAGAGTCATTCTTTTATATACAATCCTCTTTCTGTGTTCTGCTTTGTATGTGGTAATATTTTTATCATGTTTAGGTTCAGAAAAAAAAATTTTTAAAGCAAAAATAACTATCATTTGACCACTCCCCTATTGGAAAATGACTTTTTTCTTAGATGTTTGTATAAATCTTCTTTGTATCTTGATTAAAATGTTCTTATACTTTGACCCTGAGATCCAGAGCCAAACTCAGAGATCTGGAGTGTTTGACATGTACTCTAAGGAGATCAAAGGTAGAACAGAAGCACTTTGGCTGTACCAATGTTTTTGTCCTTAAAAGCAAAGAGCACCAAAATGATATCACAAAGTGCAGGTCAAGGAACAGTGTGTCTGATTGTTTCTGATCAAACCAATTATGAACTTGGAAGACTACCACAGATCAGGCATAAACAGTCAACATGAACATTTGAGAAGATGTCTCTAAATTTGTGCCTCTCCCATTTCCTTTGAGTTACTGTTGTTAGACCCATTACTTGACAGATTCCTATATGAATTGTGATATGTGAGTGTCAGGTAATTTTAGGGCCCCCTCAGAAATTATGGAAAATTCAGAGAAGTGTATAAAAGACACAGAGTGATGTGAGAAAAGCCAGGTAAATGATATGTAAAATAACTGCAAATATAAAGGACGACAAACCAGTGAATGCTGGGTAATTTTAAAGATCAGACTTGTTCTTGGAGAAAAGTTGAGAAAATCATCACTATTCTTCTTTGCCTGTAGGTATGGAACACTGTATGTGCTATTAGATGTAGCTGATGCTTTGATTAACTTTGCCAAAGTATTTTACTTTTTCTCTTTTAATATTTGTTACCAAACTCACTGGGTAGGTTTGTAGAGGGATGTATATGGACATGCCTGTAATATACAAACAGAAGAGATGTCCATCTGCCTATCTGTCTGTATCTAATCAGTTGCCTTCCTCCAATTGTTCATATTCTTGGGTTTGTCAGACTTACTATGTTTGTTTTTTATACTTTTTGCTTGTATCTTCTTTTCAACTGACTGACTGTTTTGTTGTTTTATCCAATAGCAGATAGTTTTCATGATCATTGCTGTGCTGATATAATTTGAAATCCAGTCATTCTAGGCCTCTTTAATTTCTGTTGGTTACTTACTCATTTTCCCCACAATTTCCTTTGAAATTTGTTGCTTTTTGTGCTTCCAGTTGAATTTTGTTTTTCTTATACCCAGTTTTATAAAGTGTAGTCCCTTTGTACTAAATCTATAAATTAATTTTGATCTTATAATTTGTATGGCATTGGTTTAGATAAATCAAAACCATTAAATATCTCTCCAGTTATTTGTCTTCCTTTATATTTGTAAGGAGGGTTTTGTACTTATAGTTAATTCCTGAGTATATCTCAATAGAATAGCTCTCAAATATTTTATACATTTTGTGGTTATTTTAAATGGAATTTCTCTATGTCTTCTTCCTGGCTTTTATTAGCAATATATGAAAAAATTCATGGTATTTATGGGTTTCTTTTGTTTATAGCTTCTTTACTGAAGTTATCATTGCAATTCATATTTTCATTTAATTTATATGATTCTGTAAATAAAAAATCATGTCCTCTGCAGAAAGAGGTAATTTTCCCTTCTTTGGGAGGATTTGTAGCATTTAGTAGCATTTGCCGGTGCTTATTCTTTCAACTTCTACTCTGGTAAAACTGTGCTAGCTAGAATTTTTAGTACTTTGTCTTCTTCTAGTGGAGGCAATGAGAACCCTTGTCCATCCTCCTGATCTTAATGTGAAACTTCTAGTATTTATGATACAAATAATGCCAGCTCTTGGTTTTAATGGATATTTTTTATCATCTTAAGGAAGAATATTTATATTATTATATTTTCTTGGTGTTCACATAAATGAATGTAATATTTAATTGATGACTTTTCCTTGCTCATTTGATATGAGCATGTTTTTATTATGTTTGTTGTTCGCATGATTTATTCTGTTTATAATCTTCCCATTTTGCATACCTGGTATAAAGCTGGTATAACAAGTAAAAAAAGTTAAATATAATTACAGCAGATATAGCTTCTTTGCTAGTATTTTATTTTAATTTTGTTAATATTCGTTAGTAATGATACTCAATAATTTCCTTTCTCTGTTTTATATGTGAGATGAGTGCTGTTATCCCCACTTTACAGATGGAGAAACTGCAACTGAGTAGTTAGATCAGGGTCACAAAACACATAGGTGCCTGAGGAGGGATTTGAACTTGTCTTACAGACTCTACATCTAGCATTTAGCAGAGAGGTTAATTGTTCTTTATATAGTTGATAAAATTCATTGGTAAACCTATCTGGATTTTTTTCAGTTTGAAAGGTTATTTAAGATTTGCTCAATTTCTCATTTTTTCTGATTGTTTTGTTGTTAATCAGTCACATTTGACTCTGTGAGCCCATTTGAAGATTCCTTGGCAAAAGTACTAAAGTGGTTGCCCTTTTCTTCTCTAGCTTGTTTTACAAATTAGGAAACTGAGGCAAACAAGGTTAAGTGACTTGTACAGGGTCATACAGCTTGTTAAGTGCCTGAGGCAGGATTTGAACTTGGGAAGATGTATCTTCCTGACTCCAGGCTGAGCACTCTTATCTTCTGAACCACCTTGCTGATTGTTTAGATTCTCTATTTCTACTTCAATAATCTGAATGTTTTATCTTTTTATAGTTATTCATCCATTTCTTTTAAGCTTTCACTTTTGTTGGCAGATAATTTGACATATAGGTTTTTTGAAATAAAGTTTATTTTTACCCTCCTTTGTGAATTGGTGATTTCTTAATTTTTTTTTAAATCATTGATTTGGTTTTCTTATTTCTCTAATCAAATTAACTAGTACTTTGGTAATTTATCATTAAAAAAATAGACAAAAAGCCCAGCACTTGGCTTTGTCCATCACCTCAACAGTATTTTTAAAATTAGCTAGCTTCTAAGG
>JAQQSK010005406.1:0-14921 GCA_028658325.1 Potorous gilbertii
CATTTCTTTTCATTAGTCCCTTTGATATTCTGGACCTTTTGTTTTTCCAAATGAATTTTGATATTATTTTATCCAGCTCTAGAAAATAATTATCTGATAGTTTAATTGGTATGGCACTAAATAAGTAAATTAATTTAGGTAGAATTGTCATTTTTATTATATTAACTCGGCCTACCCATGAACAATGTTTTTCCACTTACTTAAATCTGGCTTTATTTGTGCAAAAAGTGTCTTGTAATTGTGTTCATATAATCCCTGGGTTTGTTTTGGCAGGTAAACTCCTAAGTATTTTATAGTGACTACTCTAGCTTTAAATGGGATTTGTCTTTCTATCTCTTGCTGTTGGACATTTCGTTAAAAATGGCAAAGTGAACCTCAAAACGGATTTATCATACCTTATTCATTCAGGAGACATTTATTAAACAGCCACTGTGTAGAGAACTGTGTCCAATGCTGGGATAAATTACAAATTTAGGTAGGACGTAGGCTATCTTCTTGGAGACCTTATAGTAATACAGCGAGCTCATAGGGTTTAGTGTAACATGTAATATTATACCATATTTATTCCTTCTTAGTTTTTTAAAAAAAAATTGTTGGAAAGCAAAAAAAAGGTTAAAAGAAAAGTGCTAAATTTAAAACTTCACTTACATAAACCTGGAAGGGTCGTCAGATGAATCTAGTCCAACTCCCTTATCTCTTAAGAGATGTGGAAACTGAGGCCCAGGGAGTGTGAAGTAAATGTCAGAAACAGAATTTGGGCCATGGTTATCTGACTTCAGAGCTGGTGTTCTTTCTAGTGCATGTGGATGTCTCTAACATTGGAAAAGTTGGAGGATAAAAAGAATAAATGCTTTGACAGTACACAGTTCATGACTTCACTCAGTATTCTTGCTGGTAGTGTACATTATCCCAGTTTATAGGATTTTGTATATGTTTGCATATATTGAGAAGTGTTGATGTAGTATATATAGTGTGTTGTAAATGACAATGGATACAAATTAATGTTATCTGATAGATGATCCTTGTTTTTCATCAGTGTCAAAGAAAATAAAATGGTGCACTGCAGCTGTCTGTAGTGCCATGAAAAATTAATTAACCATGTGATGTTTCCTGTCATTAAAATTCAGTAAGACCAGTCTTCTTATCAGGATACCTACCTACAGCTTGTACTTACTTGCTAGTATCCTATCACATGTAGTTAAATTTGGGATTCAGTTGTGGTTCATTTTAGTTCTGTCATTTTGGATATTGGGTCTTTAGTATGATGATCTATGTTAATATTTTAAAAATAACTCTTGTACTGTCATAATGAGAAATTTATGAAGACCTCTTTTATCCCCTCCCCACCTTTTATGACCTCCATCCTCAGAAACCATAGAGAGGTATCTTGATTTGTTCTTTAAATTAATCTTATCTGTTCTCTTGAAACTAATAGAAATCATCTGCATCAAATTTTGATCCTATTTTCTTTCAGATAGCATTTTTTGTTTCCTCCCAGTGAGTCCCCATTATGTTCCATATCTTAAAATCCAACTGGATTTGGGGTCATCTATAAGAGAGTATGTAGGACCAACCATAAGAGGGTTTGTTGAAACATGCTATGGTATGATTTATGGGAGAGAAATTGTTTGGATCCTGGCTTGTTCACTTGCTCATTTGTGACTTTGAGAAGATCATAACCTTTCTGGACAAGTTTCCTCATATGTAAAATGAGAAGGTTGGAGAGAATGGCCACAGTTAACCTCTGGTGCAAATTGTTTAAGAAGATGCTGGCGTCAGATGATATATTATTTGCATAATAAATGGGTAGAGTGGTTTTCTACTCTTTCAAATTTTAATACAAGTGAAATTTGGTTAAAATGATTATGAAGGACAGCTTTGGCAGGGCAGAAACAGGAAAGGGGGTTTTGCAGAAGGGTAACACTTACTCTGTTACATATGCCGCTTTTGATTTTTAGCCAAAAGTCTAGTTGGAGAATGTTTGAAAGAAAACAGAGAAATGTCATTTTCAAACAGTCTGTACAGTCCAGACTCTTGTGTAGGTGGAGAGAATTTATTGAATTCCATTCTTCATATTTTGAAAGATTTGACATCTGATCAATGCCTGAATTTCCTGAATCAGAAACTCAAAGAGGAAGTGTTCAATATTCGCCAAGGTCCTCACCCAACCAATTACTTCCTTTCAGTGAATGCAGAATAGAATCTCTTCTGGTTGGTTCTTCCACATTTTTAATAATCAAATTATCATTAAGCCAAGGGAAGTCAGTAATACTTGTGCAACTTTAGGTAAAGAGCCCCAAGAGATATCTGGATAATTGAAGCCCCCCTATTAGTGCATCATAATTCTGTGCCAGGGATTTATTTCCACAGCTTTTCATCAGTTTCTTCTTTTTATGATAGTCTGTTGAATATTTCAAAGTTTAAAAACAGCTTCCCCTACCCACTAACTTTTACTCAAATGTTCCGTATCATACTTCCATCCTCTGGTGTCTAGATTTCTTCATAGTGCATCTTTTTTTTTGTAGTTAAATTTTTAAAATTTTCTAAATCTGTTTCTTTATCTTGCTTCCTCCTTGTCCCCAGGGGGAATAAAAGGAAAAAAAATCAAAATTTTATAACAAACACCACATTGAAGTAAAAGTAATTATTAGTGTTCCAAAAAATATATCCGTCACTTAGCCCCTGGAATCTATCGCTTCTCTGTCAGGAGATGGATAGCATGTTTCCTTATTGGTCCTTTGGAATCATGGTTTATCATTGTGTTGATTATAGTTTCAAAATTATTTTTCTTTACAGTATTGTTATCATAGAAATATTTCTCTCGGTTCTGCTCATTTCTCTCTTTATCGTTTTCTAAAACCCTTCCTAGTTTTTTTGGTCTTTTTGTCTTTGAAACTCTCCTCCTTCTTCATTTCTACATTTGTAGATCATAACTTGTTTAGCCATTCTGCAGTTGACGGACGTCTCCTTTGTTCCCAGTTTGTTAACCGTAAGAACTGCCATAAATACTTTTTGTAAATTTTTAAAGATGAACACTCGGGCTTTGGCTCAGGTCTATCAAGTCATGTCAACAAGCATTTTAAAGCATCTTAATGTTTAATAAATAAGTGACCCTCTGTTCCAGGAACTGTGCTAAAGCCCTAGGGGTCCTTTAAAAAATGAAAAAACAATCATTGCTGTCAAGTCTCCTAGTTTAATGGGAGAAAGAGCAATCAAACAACTGTGTGCGAACGTATTGTCAGAGGAAATTGGAAGGAGGAAGATACCAGTGTTAAAGGGAAATTAGGGACGTCTTCTTGAAGAAGGTGAGATTTTAGCTGGGACCTGAAGGATCTCAGGAGATAAGAGCAAGGGATAAAAGTGCATACTTAGGAGATAGAGAAGCATCAGTGACAGTGTCCCTGGGGTGAGAGTACGTGGAAGGAAGGAAGGTGTAAAAAGAACAGACTGTCAGCAAAGCACCAGGTTAGCCAGAGGATTTTATATTTCATCCTGGAGGTGATAGGAAGTCACTGGAATTTATTGAATAGGGAGGTGAGACTGGCAGACCTGCCCTTTAGGAAGATAAATTTACGGTGGAATGGAGAGAGACTTGAGGCAGGAAGATTATGTATCAGTATCTTGCGAGTCTAGACGTGAGGTGATAAGAACCTGCACCAGAATTTTGGCAGTGTTAGAGGAGAGGAGGTATGCTGAAGAGATGTTAATAAGGTAGAATTAATCATTTGTTAGATGGTATCAGTGGACTTACTGAAATCATGCTTGTTCACACATCATCAAGGGCATGTTATTAATGAATGGCACCATTACTTGGTTTGTGCAATTTGTACAATTCATTACCAGTGAATTTTTGTTGAGTTTAAGTTGTGTCTATGGGGTTTTCTTGGCAAAGATATTGGTTTGACGTTTCCTTCTCCAGCTCATTTTACAGATGAGGATACTGAGGCAAATAGGTTTAAGTGAATTGTCCAGGATCAAATAGCTAATCAGTGTCTGGGGCCAGATTTGAACTCAGGAAGGCTGTCTTCTTTATTCCAGGACTAGCAATCTTTTCATTGCATCACCTACATAAAGGGACCCACTTTGGACCTTAACCAATAAATACGTTTCTTTTCTCACCCTGATGAGATCTACTTTTTCCAGGATTATAAGCCTTCTATACTTTTGACCAACTTGTGTGTTGGCTTTCCCTTGAACAAAACAAACGTGACCCCGTCTGGACATTTGATGATCACTTTTTTCTACAGAGATGCGTACATTTTCTTGGATTCATAGCACCACCTTGTGGTTCACATTTCTCTTGTAAAGGAAACGACACCCCTTTCGCCTAACAAGTCAGGGTCCACTTTAACCTTGTGTGTTGGGTTTTGCCTCCATGATACACATTTAAAGACTTGAACTGATTGAATATGAAGGATGAGAGCATGATTCCAAGGTTGTAGACCTGAAAGATAGTTAGGGTCACAGTGGGACAGATGGGACAGGTCTTGGAGGAGTCACAGGGAGCTCTGCTTTGGGATCTTCTATGGAGTATCTAGTTGGGTTGTAGATGGTGTGGACTTTGAGTGCATTTTATTCAACTCCCTCATTTTACTTAGGAAGATTAAGGCTCAGAAAGTCCGTCCTAAGGTCATGTATCTAATAAGAAACAGATCCAGAATTTGAATTGTTAGTTAGATTACATTTCTTGCTCTCATTTCACCAATATCATGATTCTTTTTCAATAGACAAGTAATGATGTAAGATTAGAGTTCAGGAAAGAAACATGCCATGTACATGCATATGTAGATGTGCATACACACACACACACGATGATTGAATTCATAGACCTTCAAAATGAAATAA
Organism: Potorous gilbertii; assembly: GCA_028658325.1. Classification (NCBI taxonomy): domain Eukaryota; kingdom Metazoa; phylum Chordata; class Mammalia; order Diprotodontia; family Potoroidae; genus Potorous; species Potorous gilbertii. Next base: position 4,846 of record JAQQSK010005406.1, read on the forward strand.
ACAGGTTTAGCACAGAGCCTTCAGTTGGGAGGCAAGATGGGTTTGATAATGCAGCAAAAGGACAGTGAGAACGAGCAGTCAGACTGGCAGGAAGAAAACCAGGAAGTGTCAGAGAAACCCAGGAGAGTGAGAGTGTCAAGAAGGGCTCAGTGGTTTCCTCTGTCAGATGCTATAGAAAACTGAAGAAAGGACATTGGATTTGGCAACTAAGAAGTCATTGGTGAACCTTAAGAGAGCAGTTTCAATTGGCTAAAGAAACTGGAAGCCAGATTGCAAGGGGGTGAGCAGGGAGTAGGGGTGAAAAAAATAGTACAGAGTTTTTTTTCCCTAAGAGTTTGGCTGCAAAAAGGGAAAGAGTTGTAGAAAATGTTTTATATGATCAAGTAAAGGATTCATAAGGATGGCATTTCTTGGAATAATGTGGGCAGTTAGAAAGGAGCCCGCAGTAAAGGGGAGATGTTGATGAAAGAATGGTCAAAGGATATGAATAGGCAGTTTTCAGAGGAATAAATATAAATTATCAGTATATGAAAAAATACTCTCATTAGTAGTAATTAGAGAAATGCAAATTAAATAATTCTGATGTACCACCACAATCCCATCAGATTGGTTAAATGGACAAAGAAAAGGAAGACAAATCTTGGAGATGCTATCGGAAAACAAGCACATGGTGAACGTCATTTTAAACTGTGCCCTAAATGCTATCAGACTGTATCAAGGAGATCAAAGAAAGAGCAAAAAACCTCAGATACAGAAATATATTTGTGATTGCAAAGAATTGGATCCTGGTGGTTGAATGCGTTATGGTATGTGAATTTGATGGGATGCTGTTGTTCCTTAAGAAGTGAAGGGAAGAGTTCCAAAGACACCTGCAAAGACTTGGATGAACTAACTGATGCAGTGAAGTGAGAAGAATCCAAAGAGATGATGAACTAAGAATGCAGATCGCAGCATGTTTTGGTTTTTTGGACTTGTCTAACGCAGAAATTTATTTAAGTTAACTATATATACTTGTAATGGGTTTTGTTTTTCTTTCATATGTTTTTTTTTAAAAGGTGAGGAGGTGGAAGGAACAAAATTAGTAGCTGAAAATAAAGTGTAATTAATTGAATTTAAAAATAAAAGAAAATAGAGGGAGGGTTAAGGTTCCAGAAGAGAACAGAATCATTGTGGTCAAGTGTGTCTGCAGTGGGGTTGGCATCTGCAAGAACTATCTCTTCCTTTCAGTGGAACTGAGGCAAACAGGTTTAAGTGACTTGCCCAGGGCCTCACAGCTAATAAGTATCTGAGGCCAGATTTGAACTCAGGAATATGAATTTTCCAGACTCCAGCCCTGGTACTCTATCCACTGAGCCACCTAGCAGCCATGTGAGGTAATTAATTTCCTTGACAACATGAGGGCCTCGTGGAGTTCATGTAACACACATTTGTAATGGACCCAATTAGCATTGTTTACTTATTTTTTCCAGCTGCGTTTAGGAGCAGGTTAGTGTGACCAGAGGAGTGGACAGCAGGAGTAATCCATGATGGAGGCTTTCAGAGCAAGATTGTTAGTAAGATGAAGGGGAGAAGGGTAGGGTAAAGTTGAACTGCTTCACCAAGGTATTGCACCACAGGAGTGGGTGTATGATGACTTGGGAAAGAACTAAAGAGTAGAAGGGGTGGAAGTCATAGTTAGGACAAGGAATAAGGTTTGGGGTTTCAGTGCAGAGGAAGAGGTGGCCTGAGAGATTGTGATCAGGTAAGGAAACTTCAGAAGTTAGGAATTGAAGGTGGGGGGCATTTGGGGGTGTGGCAAGATTGAGCATAGGACCATTTCTCTAACACCTAAGGATGAGTTGGAGGAGTCTGTCTTGGGAAATGTGTAAATTAAAGACCTGGGAGATTAGGATATTTGAGAGGCTGTCAGGTTATTGAATTCCCTCTAGCCTGAGGCAGTGGTGGGAAGGAGAGAGGCCATTAGCCTGGCACTGGACTCATTCAGGAAATAAGAGGAATTTCCTAGGGGTTGTTAGCTATTTTAACCTTAACTAAGTTCTTCCTAGGTACATCCTATACATTAGTGCACAGTGGTGCTTTGTTTATATTCTTATTTTAAAAAAATTTGGCTAGTTCTCTATCCTCCTGGAACAGTATCTATTAACCTCATTCATCCTTAATCTAAAACGTAGGGTTTTTCAGAAGCATAAAATGACTTCTGGAATCTTTACATTAAAAAATACAAGTATATGTCCTTCCATATCTGGTTTTCATCTGAGTCTGGGGAATGATGCTGCCCATATAATAGCACACTCGTAACGTTTCTTTCTCTTGGTTGTAGAGCACCCAAAGACAAGAATCTAGGCTGAACAGACTGCAGGCGCCAGGGAAGGTGCCAATCATGGACAGGCAGCATGAGGTCAAATCCAATGATGAATAGACTTTGTTTAGATTCTAGGCTCATCCTCAAGGAATCATCAGTCATTTTCGCTATTTCTGTTTGCATCTTCACTCCTCCTGAAGGAAGAGACACAGTTATATAAACCTGTAATAAAATAATGTCTTGCAAAACTGGGTCTTATCCTGCTGATGCTCAGTGATGTGTATGAGACACCATTTACCCTCTTGCCTCTTCTCTCTGATTTATTCATCTCACCTGTTGCCCACACGAGGCTTCCTCTCATCTTCCCAGTCTTATTTCTTACCCCCCTTCATCAGCCTCTTAATCTAGTGACTCTGGTCTCCTTGCTGTTGTGCCTTATTCATCTCTTGACTTTGAGTATTTTCAATGATTTTTCTCTATGGCTATACAGTCATCTAATTGTCCAGTCATCTAATCTCTCTGACATTATACACCAGGTTTTCTGGTAAACACCTTGTTCAGAATTCTTGAACTGTGTCTTCCATTGCACTATACGCTCCTTGGGAGTAGGAACTGGTTTTTTCCCTTTCTTTGTATTCCTTGCATTTCGAGTAGTGCCTCGCATGTGGTAGGACCTGAATGAATTCTGTTTGCTTGGTATGGCTTTGGATTTGAAGTTTTATTGCTGACTTCTTTCTTAAAATTTTCCATTTGTAAATTTCTGGTATACTTAATACTATTTTTCTTACTTTGAAGATACTATTTGTGGTACTTGTTTATATACGTAGACAATTTTCCTTCTTTTTAAGCCCTTTTTAGAACCTTTTATTGCCTTTTTTTAAAAAATCATGGAAGACTTACTAAACAAGAAGGTAAAATGAAGCACAATGATAACATAACAGCCTAACCATGAACCTGTGTCTCACTCTCCCGTCAGTGAATATGGTGCCCTTAGGGAAGAGTGAGCACAGACTTTTGCGTACCTGCAGGTTAGCATATGAGTAAGAATCCCAGTTTACTCAGAGCAACTTACACTTCTGGATTTCAACATTTAATCTCCTTTGGGAAAAGTCAGTAGTATGCATCACCTGTTGAGTGTGGCCATTTTCTTCCTGAGCAGAGTCACTTATTACCTACATTTTAATCTCAGGCTGCTAAAGGTCTTTGTGTGAAAGCAGCCATCTAAGCCTGGCATCTGTAGAACTGTTCAGGTTGGCTCACTTATCTGGGATTTGAGACAGTGTTAGCTCTCTAAGCAAAATGTCCTGTGATAGGCTCCTTCCCTGGACTACGAGGGTTTTCTCCCCACTTTAACTAGCAGAAGAGAGCAGATGGGCTCCACCTTTCTTTCTCCAGCTAACTCTATAAACAGCAGAGGATTTTTATTTCCTTTAATCAGCCCTTTTCTGACCACTGGGTTTTTTAATCTGCCTCTTAATTGTCCCCCAAACCCCCAGTCTCTGCCTCCTACTTCCTGCTTCCCTGATGGGTAAGATAGACTTCTGTTCTCAGCTGAGTGTGTAGTCTTCCTTCCTTGAACCAATTCAAATGAGGGTGAGGTTCGAGTGTCTTCCTCCCCTCCCCTCTTCTCCATCATTTCCCTTCCCCTTCTCTTTCCTCACCATCTGTTCTTCTTTTCAGATATCCCATCATCATAGACATATGCCCATGACCCCTATCTCCATATGCTCCTAACTGCCCTAATTATAAAGTTCTTAGGGATTACATGCGTCATCTTCTCACACAGGAGAATAAACAGTTTGTATAAATTCCTTAGGATCTCTCTCTCTCACGTTTACCTTTTATTCTTCTTTTGAGCCTTGTGTGAATGTCAAATTTTCCATTCAGCTCTGGTCTTTTCACCAGGAATACTTGGAAGTTCTTTTTTTTGTTGTGTCCATTTTTTCTGCTTGTAGGGTTTTGTTTACTTTATTCTTGGGTATAATCTCAGCTTCTTTACTTCGGAATATTGTATCCTAAGCCCTCTTCATTCCTGTGTAGTGGTCACTGCTGAACCCTCTGTGATCCTGGCGGTGGCTCCGTGATCTGGAATCCTTCTTTCTAGCTATTTTCTGTATTTTCTGCTTGATCTGGAACTTTTGGAATTTGATCACAGCACTCCTGAAAGTTTTCATTTTGGGATCTCTTTCGGGAGGTGATTGGTGGATTCTTTTATAATTTGTTGAAATGTGGTATGTAGGCTCTTTTTTTGGATCATGGTTTTCATGTAGGCCCATAATTCTTAAAATTGTCACCTTTTTGATTTATTTTGTAGATCACTTGCTTTTCCTGTGAGATATTTCACATTTCTATTTTTACACTCTTTTGACTTTGTTTTGTATTGTTTCATAATGTCTTGCGGCCATCAGGCAGGCTTCCCCTTGACCTGTTCTAATTTTTAAGGGTGATCGTTTTGAGGTCTGATGTAAAGGTCTGAAAGAGCTGCTCTGAACAATGTGAAAATGAGATGACTTCATTTATTTCCCCACACTTGAGAGGACTAGATTATTGACCCATCTAAAAGCAGTCTCCTCCATTTCTCAGTGACTATCCTGTCCCAGCTTCTCTGCTGACCATCATCTTGCATGTCAGACAGGATTGACAGCAGACATCTTAAACTCAAACATATGTAAAATGGAACTCATTATCATTCCCCCTCAATCCTTCTTCCCCCCATCTCCAAGCTGTCACTTCTGCAAAATTTCTTGAGTATGCCCCTTTCTCTCGAGCAATCCACCAGCCTGCTGAGGGCCTCATCACCTCACTCATGGTCTGTTGCAATAGCATTCTTGTGAGTCTGCCTTTTAGGTTCTAACAAAAGTCCTGCCTTCTACAGAAAACCTTCCCCTATCCTTCTTAATTCTAGTGCTTTCCCTCTTGATTATTTCTTATTTATCCTGTATTTTGCTTGTATGTTATTTATTTGCTCTCCCATAAGATTGTGAGCTCTTTGAGAGCAATGACTGTTTTTACCTACTTCTCTTTGTAGCCTCAATTACCATACTTTGGTACATAGTTGGCATTTAATAAACGTTTATTGACTGGCTGTGATGCAAACAAGGTCAGAGTTATTTTCCTCTTAAAGGCTAGGTACTTTATCTCTCTTCATAACTGGTTCACCAGGGAAAACAAAAAGGGAGCTTCAGATCCCTGCAGGAGTTGACAAATTTACATCCCTTGGATGGATGCTGTGCTTTTGTGGAGGTTGTTTCTTTCCTTCCATCACTGGAAGGGTCATCTTAGGTGACTTGAAGGCTGCTCGGTCTTTATAGTTCTAGTAGCCTGAACTCAAATGATTTCCATTGGTGACAGCTTCTGAACATCTCTATAGGACTGGACACTGAAACCCAAGTTGGATTCCTTAAGGCTTCTTGGTCCAAAAAGGTTCCATTTTTCAGATGAGGTTTTGTCTCTGTCTACATGCTACTGACATCTAGGCCAGGTAAGAAAGTAGAAGATCCATGAGTAAACCAGCCTCTGGGCATTTGCTTGGAGAAGACTGGCTTGAAGCAGTCAGTCATTTCTCCATTTTGTAACTTCAGTTTATAGACTGCCTCAGCCACATGGTGGTACTTGTTTTCTTCTATGGTGAGGCCTTAATGGAGAGTATTTCCTGCGTCTTTCAGTTAGAGAATTCATGATGACATGTAGCCTTAACCTTCACCACTGGGCCTTAGTCATTTGGTCACTAGAATCTGAGGAGGTTACAGTGAACTAATTTCTGCTTCATTTCCTTGCAAAGCTGTTGGTACTTCTGATTTTTCTACAGAACCATAACTTACACATGTCAGATGGAGTGGAGTCATTGGTATGGGATCCTCCAGGACATCCTTTCTAACTGAATGCCCAATAATACATTCCAGTCGACAAGGACGTCTTGCCCGTTTATACTGTGCTCAGTAGCAGACACATCTGGCTCTCTGGATGATGTGATGAAAGACCATGATCCAGCTGTTTCTCTAGATAGATTTCTAGAACTTTGATACCCACTGTAAAAGTCTGTATATGGAAGTTATGCAGATAGGACAAAGATGTCAAAAAGGAAGATTCTGCATCTAGTGATGAACTAACAGAGTCCCAAGCAGCTCTTATGCAGAGGCTGTACAGACAGGTAGGTTTCCATGAGGAGGGGTGTGGATGGAGGAGAAAATGGGGAGGAAGAGATTATCCACAGCCTGAAGCTTTGTCCACACAGACAGGGAGCTGAGGCTTACAAGGCTCTAGGCCCCCATCACTACCTAACTGCCAAAGCATGGGCAAACTGATGCCATGATGCAAGTAGTGCCAAGACCTAAATGGACCTAAGCTGGGAAAAGTGAGTGAAGAAAAAAATAGTATTAATATTTTCAGTTCTCCTAAAAAACACAACTGCTTCTACAAGATCTTTAAATGAAAAAGTGAGTTTGTTTTTTATTCTCCAGGTCATATGATGCCACAAACCTTTCAAAATGGAAGAGATGTTGTTAGATTTTTACTTTATCAAGGTTATGTGGCAGATGTGAGTGGAGGATGGATTAGAGATGGGACTGCCTGGCAGGTGGGAGTCTAATTAGGAAGGTTGTGAAATTATTCAGGCAAGAGGTGAGTAACAGAAATGAATGAATGTAGTGAGTAGAAAGAAGAAAAGCTACGTAGGATACCTTATGGAGATGAAATTAAGCCCTGACAACTTCTTTAATATGGTCGGCAAAGAAGAGAAATCTAGTTGAGGATGACCATGAAGTTGTAACCCTGAGTGACTGGAAGCATTTCAACAGAAATAGAGAAGTGTATTTATCTTTGACAAGACAACCCCAAATGTGGTCACAGAGAGTTGGATACAACTGAGAATCACTGAACAAGAAGAGAGGCTTTGGTTTAAATGTCTCTTTGTAGATAACTGAGGAAAGAATGATATGAAGAAACTCATCAAGGACTTTTTTCCCCCATAGTTTCAACCAAGTTGTGATCTAGTTGAAGGATAAAAAATGGAAAGTAAAACATACTAGAATTAATTTTTGATAGAGAAGACAGGTCCAGCAGGGAGGCATTAAAAGATCCAGAGAAGCAATGACTTGGAGGAGGATTTTTGGGATGAACTCTGTACGGTAGGGGGCATCTGAGCTGGCTTTCGACAGAAAGGAGGAATTTCTAGTAGAGGAGAACCTGTTGTAACACGGATGGATGGTGGTGGGAGGAGGCTGGGCAGCATCAGGGAATTTAGAATTGTCCAGTTTAGTTAGAGAACAGAGTAGGTGAAGGGGAGTAATGGGGAAACTTAGGTTGGAGCCAGCGGTCAAGTGTCGGATGTGTGTTCGGCAGGGGACGTCGGCTAGCAGCCTTCGGGTAGGGGTGTGACCTTCTGCTCTTGGAAGGATGTGTGGGAGTGGGTAGGGAGAGATAGTAATCTGTGTGATGAGAACTTGAACTGCGGTAGCATTAGAGATAGAGTGAGAGCATATTGCAATAGAGGGCATTGAAGGAGAGATGATGAATGAACCTGTAACCTCTTGTGGACCAAGACTGTCGTAGTCTCTGTTCAGTCACTATCTCCTCTCATCTATCCTTTGGCTCACCACATTGATTTTATACTCCTTCTGCAATGTCTCTCCATTCTCTCTTGTCTCAGTCAGGTCTTCATTGTCTTTCTCCTAGAAAAAAGACTTCTACACTGTCAGCTTGCTTAGTAGCTCTCCATTATCCCAGTGACTGAAGGGATACTCCTAAGTATGAGTGAGCACATCACTGCTCTGCTCAGTAGCTCCAAAAGTTCCCTGTCACCTCTAGAAGCAAATCCAACCTCATCTGTTTGGCATTTGAAGCTCATGCTACCTTTTACAACCTTCCTTTCCATGTTTACGAGTTATTACACCCCTTTGTATGCTCTTTGGTGTGAATAAGAGGTGAAGGAGTAGAAACTATGTAAATGTACGTGGGTTTTTCTACTTTGGCTAAGAAAGGGAGGAGAGAATAGATTATAGCGAAGATTTTTTTAAGGATGGGGTGTTTTATGTATCTCTTGAATCTACTTACACTTCGTATGTTGCTTCCGCAGTAGAATATAAACTTCTCAAGGTCAGGGATTATTTAATTTTTTTCATCCTTGACCATTATTGCAGGGTCTGGCATGTAGGGGTTTAATAAATGCTGGCCGATGGCTATGATTTTCCATCTATCTCTGTGTTTTATACACAGGAGGTAACTGTTGTGGTATTGCTCTCAAAGTGAACAACAACTATTAGCTGTAGGTGTATTTTTATCTTTAAAAGCTTTTTCTTGGAATCGACTATGGTGACGTGCTCTGTGCAGGTGACCTGCTCGGCTGGTGAATTTTCTCTGTTGTTGTATTTTACTCTTCATGTTGATCAGTGACTTTGTCTTTTAAGCATTTTTCTTTTTTACAAAAATAGAAACCAGTCTGAATCTCCTATCACCCTCTATAAGGCTAATTTATTAGGTTTCTCAATGAATCAATATTACGGTTATTTCCTCTTGCATCATACAGTTTGACTCTTCCTTTTAAGTTTTTTTGATGGATTCATCATTACTGTTTTGAATCAAACTCTTTGAATGTCTTGTGTGTATATACTCGAAGTATTTCTTTGGAAGGTTGCTCTTCTTCTGTGGGAGGTTGTCTTTTGCTGTGGAGTTTTAAGGGCTGAATCCAGGTTAACGGGAGGGAGGAAGGGAAGGGAGAAAGACAGACAGACAGATAGAGAAAACATAGAATGAAACAAAGTCTCTCATCTCTGTATGTTGAACAGAGTCTGAAATGATTCTGGATGGAACCTGATTATTTTGAGCACTGTTCCCAAGGGTGCTTCTTCTAGCTTGTTATGTAGAACTATATTGCATAGTGTGTAAGACATCTTTCTTTATTATATCCATTGTTATTTTCAGTTTTTTCATGAGAAAAATTTGCCTGTTGTACTGGGGATGTGTTCAGAAAACCAAAAAAATACAAAAAGTACAATACTGAGTCATTTACTATAAAATGATTTGCTTAATTATCTTAGCATTCTATGTAACTTAGTAATGGACTGCATGCAATATGTGTTTTTAAAATTAAATGGATAAATATTGCTTGGCTTCTCAATGGGTAGGGAAAGGGGAGAACTTGGAACTGAATTTAAAAAAATACCGAAAAAAATTAAATTAAAATTTACAAATTGACTAAGAAAACTCCCTGTGCAGGACTTGTGGTATCAATCATGTGTTTGAGTACAGGCAGTAAGTAGGAGAGGGAGGTTCTAAACTTGGGTCCTCTAATTGCAGATCCAGCATTGTTTCCACCTCACCAGAAAAGGCTTGTCGGTCTGTATTTATCATTGTAGAAAACGCTTGGAGCAGTAGCATTGTCAGGCTTCCTTTCAGCACTGCTCTTGTGAGAAGAGAGGAAGTTCTAAAAGCAGGTTCAGGGATAAACTAAGGATTTGAAAGGTTGTTTATCTAATTATTGAACATGTGACTTGTGTTTTTGTTATGTATCTGGCGTTTAACCAAAATATGAACCATTTTCACTTTGAAGTAGACTTGTTAGACTTGACAATGGTAGATGTTTATTTCTATTTTCTCTTTTCTTTCTGTCAAACAGGGTATTACATGTGTCGTTATTGCATGAATCCACCATCTCTTTGGTGCAGCTGCTTCCCCAGCAGGGCAGACCACAAGCCCCCCAAGTCTTCTCTAGTAACTCTTACACTTTCCTCCCTCAATACCCTGTAGTCTGCTTCCATTCTAGGTCTTTTTTTTTTTT
>JAQQSK010005407.1:0-14921 GCA_028658325.1 Potorous gilbertii
GTTTCTCTTTTTGGATCTCTTTCAGGCAGTGATCTGTGGATTCCTTGAATTCTGATTTTGCCCTCTGGATCTAGAATATCAGGGCAGTTTTCCTTGATAATTTCATGAAGGATAATGTCTAGGCTCTTTTCTTGATCATGACTTTCAAGTAGTCCCATAATTTTTAAATTGTCTCTCCTGGATCTATTTTCCAGGTCAGTTGTTTTTCCAATGAGATATTTCACATTCCCTTCCATTTTTTTTTTCTTTTGGTTTTGTTTTGTGATTTCTTGGTTTCTCAGAAAGTCATTAGCCTCTATCTGTTCCATTCTAATTTTGAGAGAACTATTTTCTTCAGTGAACTTTTGCAACTCTTTTTCCACTTGACTAATTCTGCTTTTGAAAGCATTCTTCTCCTCATTGGCTTTTTGAACCTCTTTTGCCAATTGAGTTAGCCTATTTCTCAAGGAGTTATTTTCTTCAGCACTTTTTGGGTCTCCTTTATTAAGATATTGACCCATTTTTTATGCTTTTCTTGCATCTCTCTTATTTCTTTTCCCAGTTTTTCCTCCACCTGTCTAACTTGATTTTCAAAATCCTTTTTGAGCTCTTCCATGGCCTGAGCCCATTGGATATCTATTTCAGATTTTTGGGATACAGAGGCCTTGACTCTTATGTCTTTACCTGATGGTAAGCAGTTTTCTTCCTGGTCAGAGAGGAAGGTTGGAATCATTTTTTAACCCAGAAAATAACCTTCTATGGTCTTATTACTTTTCCCTTTTCTGGGCATTTTCCCAGGCAGTTACTTGACTTCTGAGAGTCCTCTCCATCCCAGGCCCAGGTACACCCAGCTAGTGCTTGGGGTTTGAGATTCAAATGCTGCTCTCCAGTCTCAGTGCTTTTGGTGGCAGGCCCAGCTGCTATTCAAGGTGAGCTTAATTTCTGGTGCTCAGGTTGGGGCAGGGCCGCCTCCCAGGCTCAGTTCCCTCAGGGGGTTTATGCAGAGAACTTCTGTAATGAAGCTGCTGCCGAACTCCTGCCTGCTCCGGGAGCCTTTGGCCACCTGCTGTCTCTACCTCTGCCTCTGCCACTGCCTCCCAAGGGGACCTGGCTCCCGGAGACACCCTGGTCCCCTCTCAGCCCGTCTCTCTCACTGACCTGTAAGTCTGTGGGTGGAGGGACCTTCACGACTGCTGTAGATTCCATCCCTGAAACCTGTTCAGATCTACTCGGATCTGCTCGCTCCTCTTGGTGCCCTGCAGCTGGGGCAGGGGACGGCTCCGCTCCCGTCCAGTGTGCAGTGGACCTTTGGGATCTGTTTTTCAGGGCTCTCTGGAATGGAAATCTCCTTCACTGTGTGCTGCGTGGCTTCCACTGTTCCAGAATTTGTTGGGATTTCTTTTCAGAGGAAATCCATGGGCTGTGGGTTCGGAGCTAGCATAGTTGTGTCTTTCTACTCCACCATCTTGGCTCCGCACCCCGGGGTGGAAAAACTTAAAGGAATGGTTGTCAACTTCTCTCTAGAAGGAGGATACAATCAAATGCCCATAATAAAATTAAATAAAATAAATATCCTGTTAGGGTGATAGTTTTTCCTACAGACAATAAGGAACGAGTGAAGAATTTTGTGCAGGCAAGTGACATAGTAAGACATTTTCCATAAAAAGACATTTTTGACATCTATGTTGAGAAAGAGATGGAAAAGAGAGACAGTGAAATAAAGAAAATAACTGAAGTATTTTTAACAGTATGCCATGCAAATAACATCGAAGACCTAAATTTGTGTGCTGGTCATGTGGTTGGTGTAGAAGGCTCACATGTAATAAAACCTTTATAAAAGGAATCTATAAAGGTTGGCAACTACAAGATTGTGAGAGGTGAGGGGAAAAGAGAAATCAAAGATGCCCTTGCACTCACATTTGCACCAATCACATGGCCAGTGATATATGCAGTTTGAAAAAAAAATTTCAGTTTAATTTCTTAAAAGGGAAGGATTATGAGATATATTTTACTCTGTTGACTTTGAAATACCAAAAAGGGAACTAGTTTGAGATGTCTAGAAGAGATGTGAATCCTCAACTAAAATAAAGGAGAATCATTAACACTTGAGGATACAGGACATCCTACATAAATGAGGGCTTGTTCGTAAAGTGTTACACAGATTTTATAGCAATTTTACATGCACAAAGTCAACAGAAAACTTTCAGGCTAAAAATAAAACTTGTGTAATGAACTGCCTTTGGATAAATTTCCTTAATGATAAAATATTTATTCAAGTATATTTTCCTTTAAATCATCACATATTCTTACTTTAGCCATAAAGTAAATTTTGAAAAGAATTGTGATGTAAGTGATAAAGCATTGAAGGTGCAGTGCTCAAAATCAAAATGCAAATCCCACCTTAGTCACTTACTATGTAATTTGGGGGCAATAATTTTTACTTCTCTGGGCTTCAGTTATCTGATGACAAAAGAAAATGGTTAACTTATTGGTTTCTGAGGTTGCTTCTCTATAGCTATCATTTTATCATTCCCTTATTATAAGAGAAGATAAATTATGGTAATCCATTATATTTATTTGTGAATTTGTGAGCAAAACATGGGAAGCATACAAAGCCAAGTTTTTCAGCATGGGCATAACTAATCTTTAGAGAGACTGGGAGGTGAACACTAAGAGGTCACCTCCTTCAGACATACAAATATTATAGAAGCTGTAGAAATGACTTGCTGAGACCCCAACTCCAAAATCAACAAGTAGTTTAAAAAAAATTTCTCTATAACAAGCTTGTGTGTAGACAGGTAAAACACAAAATGGCTCCTGTCCTCAAGGAACTTGTGCTCTACTAGTGAGAACTGGATAGATTATAGATTCTTTACATTTTTCTGTCATTAAACCTTTTGGTGTTATGCTAAAGCCTCGAAATAATAATTTAAAATCATAATTGATGGAAATGCTAAATTTCAGTTAGAAGCTAGTCAATAAAAATGTATTTTTTCTTATTCATGTAGTCACTGAAATTTGTCCATATACATTAACCTCCATTTAAGAATTTCTGAAGTAGTTTTGTTGTCCTATAAGGTTCTGTGAAATACTAATACCCTATAGATACTGGGTAGGAATAGGAGTATTGCCAATCTCAATGAAGTAAGGAGAGGATGGGACAGGTGCAAGCGCTTACTAATGGCAGTGGGAATGAAAGGAGCAGGACATTATTTCTATGGTTAAGAGGACAGGGTTCTATAGCCATAATTTCTGACTATATATGTAAAATTTTCCACAAACTACTAATTCATCCTTCATTCAGCAACCTTTATCGTCTCATGACTTTCCAATATATAAAATGACATGATTTTTGAGTTTTGTTTTTGTTTTTAAGCTTCAATCACACTGACAATGCATTGCTTGCCTTTTTTTAAAGTTATAACATTTTTATTATTATTTCTTGTTTTCAGTGTTTTACGATATCTTCATATATCTAAGATTTATTTCCCATCCATCCCTCTCCTTTCCCCTTCTTTTAGGCACAAGAGCTGTGGGATAGAGCTCCCCATACCACAGATGCAGTGAACTACTTTAAAAGGCAGGAAAAGAGTTATTATCATGAGTAAATAGAAAAGTAGAAAAGAAAAGACCATAGAATCTTTCTACTGGGACAAAGATCAAAACAAAAATGCCAAAAAGGTAAACATTGAGACTGTATTCCCAATAGAAACTTAAGAAGGGAATATGAACTGGTCAGAAAACCAAACAGTGTGGTACATGAATTTAATGGAATGCTATTATAAGTAAAAAACGATGAACAGGAACACTTCAGAGAAGCCTGGAAAGACTTATAAAAGCTGATGCTGAGTGAAAGGAGCAGAACAAGAACAACTTTGTAGAGAGTAACCACCTCAGTGTGCAAAGAATTTTTCTGGTAGACTTAGTCCTTCACAGCAATGCAAGGACCTAAAAAATTCCCACATCTAGAGAAAGAGTTATGGAATTGCATTGCCGAATGAAGCAGACCATTTTCTTTGTATTATGTTTTGTTTTATGATTTCTCCTGTTCATTTTAATTCTTTTATGCAACATGCATTTAATAGGAATGTACATGTAGAACCTATATAAGCTATATGCTGTCTCAGGGAGGGAATGAAGAGGGAGGGGGCAATGAGGGGGAGGGAGTGGAAAAAAAAACTAAGTTATATGGAAGTGATTGTTGAGCACTGAAAATAAATAAAATAATTCAATTTAAAAAATTTCCCCTCAGAGTAAGAGAAAAAATAAATCAAATATTTCCTTTTTTTTAGAGAAGATGCTTTTGCCATTACTAGTCAAATTTTATTCTATGGAATTCTACTAACATTCTAGATTTATTGAAATGGAAGTTCCTAATGAAGAGCAACTTGCTGAAAGACACATTTCCAATCCTGAATGCTTTATTTCCTCTTCTTTCCTAATTCTAATTTTTTTAATGAGATACGAGTTTTCTTTTCTGTCAGGGATTTCAGAGTTAATTGGGATTTTATTTTTTCTTTAGATGATTGAAAAGTTAAACGGTAAAAAAATATGTGGCTATCTGAATTCAGGAAAGAACAGGTTAAGATGTTACACACAGAGATTGTTTGGAAGTATGCATTCAAATGTTAACTGTGTTCTTGAGTGACTAATTTCTCTGAAAGAGCAAAGAAACTAAGATGAATACTAAGATGAATATTGGGTTTTTTTTTGAAGTTTGAAAAAATCAGTCAAAACAAAAATTTGTTCTATATTCAGCTTTACAAATTTCACTTTGGAGGTATGGCATAAGTGGTGATTCTTAGTTACAATATCCAGGAACTAAACTTAATCATCTTATTAGAACAATGAAAAAATCTAACTCAATACATGAAAGAAATCTGTCTGATTCATTTTGGAGCACATTTTAAAAAGCATATATAATTATGCCAATCCAATTAGCAAGAATATTTTCAATTCACTTTTCTGGTGTCATTTATATGCAGATGTACTATATTAGTCATTTGACCCCATGCTTCATGAAATTGAATGGCTTTGCTTAACTGAATTGGTGGTATTTCAGAAGTATTTGGTGAGTATAAAAGTAGTGTGAATCTCTTACTAAAGTTATAAAATTCACTTTTAATTCTGAATCAATAACATTAGCACTTAACCCAAAACAAAGTATAGCTTTCTTGAGATATTTCCACTTTGAATAATTTTCACCTAATATATTAATGCCCTACTGTTTGATCATGTAAAATGTCCTTTGTCCTGATATTTTAGAAATTAGACTAAATGTCAGAAGCTTTTAGCTATTTACCAAACTGAATCCATCTTAAATTTTTTTGTGTGTTTTTAGCATAATTATGGTATCAGTGTATCTATTTTGAATTCTTCAGTTCTGTTATCCTTAACAGTGAATTGAACAAACTACCCTATGGTTCTAACAATATAATTTGTCATTTTGTCTTGTAGAATTTCTGCAGACCATACCTTATTTTTTCCTGTTGTCAATACCAATCTTTGCATTATTCTGGGCCCACACAGTAACACTGACAAATCACATAGAATGCAAGTGCTTCTTCTTCCTTCAATCTAACTTCATATTGGCTTTGTATATCCATATTTCCCAAAGAAAGAGAAAGCTATATAGCATCAGGACAATTATGTATAAGTTACTTTGCCATATATGTGGATAACCAAGAACTTATTTGATGATTTTCAGTATGAATGTTGAGGGTTTTGTTTTTACTACAGTTAACAGATTGAGTTTACACACAAAAAAATGAAGCAGATTATTAGTTCTAATCCAGTCTCTTCTTTTCTGTGTAACCAAATGTATGGGTTTGTATGTGTGTGTGTATTTGTGTGTTTCTGTGTGTATGTGATTGTGTTTCCATTATATAATACAAGGATTTGCTTATTTTGTGTCAGGAAATGCGGGTTCTAATATACTTTCCCAATTTTTGTGTTCTTATAAGTAAATCACTTAACTCCACTGGGAATTAGACCCTGTGGGCTTTTAATATAGTTTAACATCATATTCTGGTGGGCACTTGAATGCAATAATAATTTATATAGGAGGAACCAAGATGGCAGAGCAGAAAGAGTCACATACGCTAGCTCAGAACCCACAGCCCATAAATTACCTGTAAAAAGGAACTCCCAACAAATTCTGGAGCAGTGGAAGCTGCACAGCAGTGGAATGGAAGAGATTTCTGTTCCAGAGAGCCCTGAAAAACCTACACCAAAGGTCCATTGCACACTGGACCTGGAGCGAGCCCAGCCCTACCTTGCTTGTGGGTCCCCAGGAGGGGCAGGTCGAGCGGACTTCGGGGACAGAATCTCTGGTGGCCACGGAGGTCCCTACCACCACGGAGGCCACAGGTCAGAGAGAGAGACTTCTGGGCTGACTGAGAGGGGAGCAGGGTGTCTCTGTGGCTCAAGCCCCTTTGGGAGGCAGCAGCAGAGGCAGTGGCCAGCTAGGGCTCCCAAGGCAGGCAGGAACTCAGATCCATTGTTGAAGGTCTCCACATAAACCCCCTGAGGGAACTGAGCCTGGGAGGTGGACTTGCCCCCACCTGAGAATCTGAACTTAAGCTCATATTGAATAGCAGCCAGGCCTGCCACTGAAAGCCCTGAGGCTGGGGAACAGCATTTGAGTCTCAGAACCCAAGCACTAGCTGAGTGGATCTGGAGGTGAGGTGGATGTGGAAAGGAATCTCAGAAGTCAAGTAACAGGCTGGGAAAATGCCCAGAGAAAGGAAAAAAAATAAGACCATTGAAGGTTATTTTCTTAGTGAACACGTTTCCTCCTTTCCTTTCTGATGAGGAAGAACAATGCTTACCATCAGGGAAAGACATAAAAGTCAAGGCCTCTGTATCTCAAAAATCGGAAATAGATATGCAATGGGCTCAGGCCATGGAAGAGCTCAAAAAGGCTTTTGAAAATCAAGTGAGAGAGGTGGAGGAAAAACTGGGAAGAGAAATGAAAGAGATGCAAGAAAAGCATGAAAAACGGGTAAACGTCTTGCTAAAGGAGACCCAAAAAAATGCTGAAGAAAATAACACCTTGAAAAATAGGCTAACTCAATTGGCAAAAGAGGTTCAAAAATCGAATGAGGAGAAGAATGCTTTCAAAAGCAGAATTAGCCAAGTGGAAAAAGAGGTTCAAAAACACACTGAAGAAAATAGTTCTCTCAAAATTAGAATGGAACAGATGGAGGCTAATGACTTTATGAGAAACCAAGAAACCACAAAACAAAACCAAAAGAATGACAAAATGGAAGAGAATGTGAAATATCTCATTGGAAAAACAACTGACTTGGAGAATATATCCAAGAGAGACAATTTAAAAATTATGGGACTACCTGAAAGCCATGACGAAAAAAGAGGGCAATAGGAGAAGGGAGCAATTTGAAGTTAACACTCGGGGAGGAACGGGATCAAAAGAGAGAAGAGAAAAAATGGGGGCAGGATAGGATGGAGGGAAATACAGTTAGCCTTACACAACATGACTATTATCGAAGTCATTTGCAAAACTACACAAATATGGCCTATATTGAATTGCCTGCCTTCCCAAGGGGAATGAATGGGGAGGGAGGGATGGGGAGAAATTGGACCTCAAAGTTTTAGGAACAACTGTTGAGTATTGTTCTTGCTACTAGGAAATAAGAAATACAGGTAATGGGGAATAGAAAATTATCTGGCCCCACAGGACAAAAGAGAAAATGGACACAAGTGAAGGGAGGGATGATAGAGGAGAGGGCAGATTGTTGATAGGGAAAATTAGAATGTTTGGTGTATTGGGGTGGGGGAGGGAAGAAATGAGGAGATAATTTGGAACCCAAAATTTTGTGAAAATGAGTGTAAAAAGTTAAATAAATAAATTTCTATTAAAAAAAGAATTTGTGTGCCACGACACTAATGAAAATGTATTCAATAGGAAAGTATGTGTTGATCTCATATAGAACTGTATGCCGTCTTGAGGAGGGAGGGTTATGGTGGGGGGTAGGTCGGGGGGGAAAATCTAAGTTTTATGATAGTGACTGTAGAACATTAAAAATAAAAAAATATAAAAATATAAATCAATTAATTAATTAAAAAAAAAGAATTAAAAGATCCTAACTTTTTGATGTTGGTCTAAATTCCTATAGCTAATAACTTAATTTTAGTCTTAACCTCGGATGTTCTCCTACTAATAATCAAAAATTTAATAGATCTGGCATTAAGCTTACAAACCTTTTGCCTATGGGAAATTGCCACCAAGAGTAAGGACATTGCAGGGAACACTATCTCCCCAACCTCATGTCAGTTGCAGGCAGGAGTAGATTGTCCACTTGCATTCGGTCAGGTTTAAAATCTGCCAGGTGTCAGTGGGAAAATTGAGTCATGAGAATCCTACTTCAGCCCAGGCTGAACAACCACTCTTCCACCCTTCTCATTCGATCATCTTTTGCAGTTCATATCAGCATCTCACAGGCTTACAGGGAATCATGGATTGGAGGCTCAGACTGCCTTTCTTGCTATCCATATCTGAAGTTAGACTCAGAAGAACAGTCACTTAATAGTCCCATAGCATCTAAAAAAGATAAGTTCCAATAACCAGGTTTCACTTTGACTAAGGAACATCTTTTAAGGCAAGTCTTAAGTGGCTTATATGCCTTTCTATACATGTTCTAGTTCCTGATTAAATGGCAATCATAAAATCAAATTTACCATTAAAACCTTAATTTTTCCATAAATGCCAAATTTTACCCGAGTATGCCTGCCTCTGGAAAAATTAGACTAATATCCTTTCCCCCAAACTAAAGATGTCTTTGATTTATTCAGTCAATTGTTTTAATACTAAGTGCTTTTACCTCAGTTTGTAACACGTCCAATTTTTCTCCTCATCACTCCCCTATGCTTGCTTCCTAATACCTTGCATTCTGATTATTCCTTCCCTCAATGTACCCTCACTTCTGTCACACCCCATGCTTCCCTTATCCCCATCTTCTTTCTTACCTTGTAGGGAAAGGTAAATTTCTATGCCCTATTCCCTGTATTTCTCATTTCCTGATTATATGCAATAAAAATTATCAAGGCCAGTTGTCTTTCCAATGAGATGTTTCACATCATCTTCTATTTTTTTCAAATTTTAGGTTTTGTGTACTAACTGCTTGGTTTGTCTCATAGTCATTCAATTCCCTAAACTCAATTCTCTCTTTTAATAAATTATTTTGCTCAGTGAGCTTTTGAACCTTCTCCTCCATTTGCCTAATTCTGTTTTTTTGGACCTCTTTTTTCCAATTGGGTTAGTCTCTTTTTAAAGGTGTTATTTTCCTCAGCATTTTCTTTTGCTCTGTTTTAGCAGTCTGCTGACATACTTTTCAAGCTCTTCTGTGGCCTGAGCCCATTTCATATTCATTTTGCGTACTTTGTCTGACAATAGGCCTTTTTCTTCCTCATTCAAGAATGGGAGAGACACCTGTTCCCCAAGAAAGTAACCTTCTATAGTCTTATTTTTTTCCCTTTCTTGGGCATTTTCCCAGCCAGATATTTGACTTCTGAGTTTCCTGTCCACAACCACCTTGCCTACAATTCTGCAAAGCCAGTACTGTGGGCTGAGATTCAGATGAGCTGCTCCAATCCCTCAGGGGCTTTAGGCGTGGGCAGGGCTACTATTCAGTGTGAGATTAAGATTGACTGCTCAGGTCTGGGCAGAGCCCGAACACAGGGCTCAATTCCCTCAGGGGATTTAAGTTTGAGACTTTCAACAATGGATGCAGGCCACTGCCTGCTTTGGTAGCCCCATCTGTTTTTGTCTCCACTGCTGCCACCTGAGGAGGTCTGAGTTATGGGGACAACCTGCTCCCTTTTCGGCCAGAATAAAATCTGTCTCATTGACCTTTAGTCCCTGTGGGTTGAGGGATCTGTGCTACCACTGGAGATTCTGTCTCTAAAACCTGTTAGATTCCACCCCTTCCTGTAAAGTGTGGTCAGGGCTGGGCTGGGCTCTGCTCCATATCAGACCTTTACCTTTGGTCTTGCAGGTCACGTCACTCTGCGTTAGAAATGTCCTCCTCTCTGTTGTTCTGTAGATTTTGGTGCTCTATAATTTGTTGAGTTCTTCTTTACAAGTATTTTATGGGCTATGAATAAGAGCTAGTGTATGTGCTTCTTTCTACTCTGTCATCTGGGCTCAACCTTCCAATTCAGAGTAATTTATAAAAGTTAGCATTGTAAACAGGATTTGTGTACAAGAACAGGATTGACATAGTGGGATGGGCTACAAATGATAAAGTTAAGCAGAAGAACTAATGAAGAAATTCTCTTATGTACAGAATCATATGATTTATCTAAGAATTTAAGTTATTTTAGTAAAGATTTTAAAAATATGTCAAATACGTGGTTGATGATTATGAAGATGAATGTTTCCTTTTATAAACTGTTTTGATTGTATTTTATTTTTCTCCAGTTTCATGTTGAGAAAATTTTTACCAGTCAGTTTTACAAAATTATAGGTTACAATTTTTTTCTCTGTCCCTTTCTCCTTTCTCTTCTTCAGAAAATTGAAAGCAGTTTGAGATACTTTATACATTTGCTGCCATGTAAATATTTTCTCATATTAGTTAACAGTTGTGAAAAAAGAAACAGAAGAAAGAATAAAATAAATGAAAGAAGTGTGTTTTGATCTGCATTCAGAATCCATTAGTTCTTTATCTGGATATGGACAGCATCTTCCCTTGTGAGTCCTTTGCACCTGTGTTGGAGGACTGTGTTGCTTAGAAAAGCTGAGTCATTCATAGTTTATCGTCCAGTGATGTTGCTATTAACTATGTACAATGTTTTCCTGTTTCTGCTCATTTTCACTCTGCATCAGTATCTAGAAGTTTTCCCAGGACTTTCTGAAATCAACTGATTCATCATTTTTATTTCTCAATAGTATTCCATTGCCTCCATACATCACATATTATTCAGAGATTCCCCAACTGATGGATATTCCCACAATTTCCAATGTTTTTCCCACACAATAAGGCTTACAATGAATATTTTTGCCAATGTAGGTCCTTGTCTCTTTTATATGACCACTTTGGGATGCAGACCTAGTAGTGCTAGTGGTGGGTGAAAGGGTGTGCATAGTTTGGTTACCCTTTCGGCAAAGTTCCAAATAAAGAGGAATGTTTTCTGACTCCTGGAATATGAAGGAAGGACCTTGCAGCTTCTTTAATATATGTGATTGTATCACACTTCTCCTTATAGATATCAGTGTACCTAAAATTCCAGGAAAGTAGACAGATGGATGGTGGACAGAAAAAATATGCTGGATAATGTGGAAAGTAGAAACTACAACATAAGAATCACAGGCTCTGAGAATTGGAAGAAAACTCAAAAGCATTCTAGTTCAAACATGAATACACATCACACCACCATTTAAACTTTGCTTGAAAACACTGCATAAAGGAAAAGTCTTTAGTCTTTTAAGGCAGACATTTCCATGTTTAACTTATTAGTGTTTGTTAATATTAAGCATCTATTTGTACATTTTAGCCATACCTCTTAATTCTGTCTTTTGTGAACAAAATGGAATATACTCGTCCTTCATATTCTTGAAGTTACTTTTTATATCTTTGCTAAGGTTTTCCTTCTATATGTTAAACATTCACAGTTTCTTTAGATAACTCATATCACTTCGTTCAGGTCCTAATTATTCCTCATGTGTATTTCAACACTTTTTTTTTTATTTTGTCACCTTTCAAAAATATTTCTTCACTGCAGAGAATACAATCAACAGTCGTTTATTAAAATCCACCTGCTTGTCAGGTAATGTGATTGGCACTAGGATTATGTAGGCAAAGATGTAGCATTCCCTATGCTCAAATAGCTTATATTCTCTCAGCGATAATATGTACATTTATAAATTTATTACACAACACATGAAAGGACAGGGACATAGTAACATAGAACAGGATGGCATTAGTAGCTGAGGGTATCAGGAAATATCGCATGTAAAAGGTGAAACTTGAACTGACTATTGAAGGAAGTCAAATTTTACTAGAGGCAGGAGGCAAGTATTCAGCAAGACAGAAGACCTAATGCAAAAGTAGAGGGATGGGATCAACAGAAGAGTTGGACCATTCTATTTTTCCTGAGGTGTCTATTGTTGTTCTATATACCTTGAAGAGTTATCTTCTTCTTTATATGTTCCTCCTTTCCCCTCCAAGGTAGCTAAACAAAGTTCTTTTATTGTTCTTAATATCAATTCCCTCTATCAACTTATTTTGAACTGTATGGATGTTTACATTATTTTCAGAGAACTATACCACACACTTTTACCCTCATTAACTTTCCATCCTTCCATCTACTAAAAATGTGTTTTTAAACTCTAAGTTGGATGATGGTATATCTGTGAACTCCTACTTGTTTCTTTTCTAATTGCAGTTTTTGGTCTTGTTTTTCATTAATTAGAGCCTTCAAGTTGTCCTAGACAAACTTCACTTGTAGGATGTTAAATTATGGCATCTTCCTTTTATTGTTCTGAAATTAATAAAAAGAAACTAAAATTATCTAAAACGATTTTCCTCCTGGCTGCTTTCCTGGGATTCGTGATCTCCAACAGCTCAGCCTCCTTCAAGATGACATAAACTCAAAAACTCACACTTCCTCAAAACTTGCTTTTCTGTAGCTCTTCTCTCTCTATGATGAGAGGTTTGAAGGTAGCACTGGAGAACTCCTTCCAAATCCTGCATTTGTGGGGGATACCCTGAGTATTACTCTGTAGTTATTCACTCAGAAGTTCTTTTGGACTTCATGTTGTACATAAACTCATAACCTACAAAGAAAAATCAACTGTCTAAGAATTTCTGTAGGACTACATCATGTACATGGTTTCTTCTCCCCTTCACTTGATATATTTGCTTTCCTACCCCTGTTTCCAGTTTCTTTTTGTATATTGTGTCCTCAATTAGGATTGTAATTTCCTTGAGGGTCATATTTTATCTCCTCAGCACTTAACATGGTGTTCAGAAAGTAATAGATGTTTAATAGATATTTGTTGATTTGATTCTAATTTAAAAGTCGCTTTATCCAAATCTAAGGTTCATGTCAGACTTTGTCTAGTTCCTGATGTTCATGTCCTATGGATTCTATTTCTTTCCAAATTTCCATCATTTCCACTCCAACCACAAATTTCTCTTAGTTGGTCTGATTCAGGTTCAGAAGAGCAGTTGCCCTTTCCATTTGCTTCACTTTTGGAACCATTCACTTGTAGTCCCAGAAGTTATTAGCTGCTCTACTTTAACAAAAAGAGTTTACCAGCAAGTAGCTGGACAATGGAAGTGTTGGTCAATTCTAAACCATATTTCCATGGCAGACTAATGATCTGATAGCCAAGTCCCTTTTATTAAGTTGTCTTATAAAATATTTCAATAGCTATATCTATTTTCTTTTTGCCTCTTCTAATCTTGAACTAAATGTTCCTTATGCGAAAGTTTTCTGTTGGTCTTGTGACTAACCTTTAGCACATTATCTGACACAGAGCATGTAATCAATAAATGCTGATTATTTGATTGATATGCATTCCATCACTGACCAAAAGATTATGCTTTTTTCAAAAGTCCAGGAATTTTAACACCATCCTCATATACCATCTTATTGAACAGGTATCCACTTTCCAAATCTATATCTCTGTGATAAAACAACAGATGAATCACTACAGCATGTGACCCCAAGGGCATCAGTTTCTAGGAAGTCTGAAAAACTAGACATGTTGAGGAAGCTGTTGGTTTTGTATTTCAATATTAAGTAGAGAGGCTATTAGATCCATTTTGTAATGTACTTACTGAGAAGTCATTAGAATTAGTAGAATAAATTGTAAAAGAGTAAACATTTAAATAATATCAAAGAATAATAGAAATATAAATAACGGGGGCGGAGCCAAGATGGCGGAGTAGAAAGACATATTTGCTAGCTCCAAACCCACAGCCCATGGATTCCCTCTAAAAAGAACTCCTGACAAATTCTGGAACAGTGGAAGCTGCGCAGAAACACAGTGAAGGAGATTTCCGTTGCAGAGAGCCCTGAAAAACCCACCGCAAAGGTACCCCAGATGGGAGCGGAGTCCTCCCCTCCCCCGCCCCGGCCACGAGGCACTGAGAGGAGCGCGCAGACCCAAGCAAGCATCAGGGACCTGAATCTCCGGCAGCTGCGAAGGTCCCTCCACCCACAGACGCACAGGTCAGTGAGAGAGATGGTCTGAGAGGGGAGCAGGGTATCTCCGGGACTCGGACCCCCAGCGGCCACGGCAGAGGCGAGGCGGAGGCAGCTCCGCCAGAGACTCCTGGGGCGAGCAGGGGCTCCACCTGGGCTCCATTGCAAGAGATCTCTGCACAAACCCCCTGAGGGAACTGAGCCTGAGAGGTGGCCCTGCCCCCACCTGAGAACCAGCAGATAAGCTCTCATTGAAGAGCAGTCAAGTCTGACGCCAAAAGCCCTGAGGCTGCGGAGTAGCATTTGAATCTCAGACCCCAAGCACTAGTTCGGGCAGACCTAGGCTGGGGTGGAGAGGATTCTCATAAGTCAAGTAACTGGCTGGGAAAATGCCGAGAAAAGGGAAAAAAACTAAAACCATAGAAGGTTATTTTCTTAGTGACCAGAGGATTGCGCCATTCCTCTCTGAGGATGAAAAGATATGCTTACCATCAGGTAAAGACATAGAAGTCAAGGCCTCTGTATCCCAAATATCTGAAATAGATACCCCATGGGCTCAGGCCATGGAGGAGCTCAAAAAGGATATTGAAAATCAAGTTAGGTGGAGGAAAAACTGGGAAGAGAAATGAGAGAGATGCAAGAAAAGCATGAAAAACAGGTCAATACCTTAATAAAGGAGGCCCAAAAAAATGCTGAAGAAAATAGCACCTTGAAAAATAGGATAACTCTATTGGCAAAAGAGGTTCAAAAAGCCAATGAGGAGAAGAATG